>VDFB02342118.1:0-43040 GCA_007258455.2 Sequoia sempervirens
AAGAAGATGCTTACAATTTATAGAGGAGGAAACCTACTGTAGACATTAAATGTCTACCTACTAGCTACCTAACAACTACTGTAGCTATAATTGACCATTAACATAAGTAGAATATAATATTCTAACAAGCGTATCATTGTGTAAGGAATATTCATCCAAAATTTGGTCATACAAATTAAGATCACTGTTATATGAGAGCAGGGTGTGGATCGCCAATATTCCAATCGCCAAATTGAACTTTTCTGAGCACAACCATGCATTGGCTGGCGATTCCATAATTTGGAGCATACAGTCTGCTACAGCAGACCTCACAGCCTTATTTCTATTCATAAGTAACTCCTGGGTGATTTTTTTGAAGACCATGAAAGTCATAAAGGGCCATACTTCTTCAGTTTATCAGGCCATACTACTCAAAGATGCGTTGCAACTATCAAGTAATGCTATAAGGTGATTATTTTCTGCTATTTCTCAGACCTTTAGACCAGCAAATAATATCAGCAACAACTGTCATTAGGATCACATAATCTAGTAATTAATGTCCTGCACTTGTTCTCAGTTGTTTGACAAAATGCTTACTTTATGGATGAAGGAAAATTTGTTTGACAGAATGCCTAAATGTAACTGATAAAGAAAATAATTGTTTTCCATATCAAACTGTAAACTGGACAGTTTACTCCCAATATTTTAATATTTTGAAGATCCTGGACGATTCACCTCCGAATCCCAAATAATTATTGTAATAGATCCTGGTTGGTTTATCCACTAAATCCTTTCTTAATTTTCAGTACATTCTCCACCTTGCATGGCATTTATCAGAATCGAGTGAATTAGTCCATCATTTTGATGTTACACAATTCCACTTGCATTCAGCGAGTTTGGCTTGATCAATTCTATGATTTGTTTTAATTGTAAATTGGACTGCTAGCCACCAATATCTTTCATGTAATTCCATTGTCCTCGTTCTAATCTCAGTATGTTCTCACCTTACCCATATTGGGAACTTGGTGATCTAAAAAAGTTAGAATTTGAGTGATTGCAAAAAAATTATGTGGATTTTTGCTAATGCCCTGCAGGGTTTATTACACCACTTCCAAGCATAATTCATTTAATGCTATGTATGGTTCAAGTGTTGTCAATAGACTTTTGAAATCTGTTGAAATCAATGAATAGAGAACCCTGTTTGAAAGAGCAGAGAAAATATTCTTTTGACACCTTTGGAGGCATGCAAAGTCAAACGAAACGCCAAAATCAAAATTTGGAGAAGTGAAGCTTCCCCTTCAATTTGGATCATGGATTACAGTGAGAGGTAGGTTGAAAAAAATATTACCTTCCACTTTAAAGACCCCACAGATGACTGATTTAGGACTGAGATTGCAAAAATGTTTGGTTCATAAAAGTTTATTAAGTTTAATTGAGTGAATTGGCTTGACACTATACAATATGAGGGTCAGATTATATCCAAATAAATTTGGCGGGATCAGAAAAATCTAATCAGTTATACACCCATGGATCCTCTGCTTCGATCCTGAACACTTCAATCCTTAATGCTTCGTCAAAGAAATCTGAACATTAACTAGCTATATCTAGTGAGAGATGTTTTCCATGAAAAGAGGAAAAAAGATTGAAGGAGTGTTTAAGGGACTTGAGGTTCAGCTTTCTTTAAAGACTATGAATTCTATATGTTCTACCTCTATTCCTGTTGTTGTGCCTGACATATCCTTCTCTTGCTCTCCCTCACAGCGTAGCACCTTTTTCAATGCCTTCTGTTGGTTGATCTTCTAAACATGGAATGCTTTGTTTGAAGTTTCGTAGTGCCTGATATATGAACGCTCTACTCTGTGCACGTTGCTCAAAATTTGTGCGAGTTTGTAAGGATCGAGACCCAATTAATCTCACAAAATTTAAACATTTCAATATCTCAAGTATGGAATAAAAATGACACAACATAATTAAGTAAATAATCCAAGTACATGCACATAATATCTGATATACAACATTCAATTCAGGCTCTCAAGCCATGGAATGATCTAAATATAAAAAATGGAAGAAATATTACAAACAATGATACAACAACAGTGTGAGGACATAAATAGCATAATCTCCGACCGCCACCGACCCTCACAGTCATCTACAAATCAAGAGACAAGAACATGGCTCAGACGTTTTTCCGCCCAACCACGAAGCTTACACTTCCCCGGAGAGTTCTTCCTAACACGAAGAACCACCAACCCTACACGGAGTACCTAGCAACCTGGAAACAAAGAGCAGGAGGGAATCTCGATGCAAGCCTGATGTATATACATGCATTTCTAACATGAACATGCAATATCCCACAAACAGGATATGGCAGAGAACATATAAATAGTTTTGCTAGGTAAATTTCATCTATTTCAATGAACACGTGGCTTTAATACCAAATGTAAGGATCGAGACCCAATTAATCTCACAAAATTTAAACATTTCAATATCTCAAGTATAGAATAAAAATGACACAACATAATTAAGTAAATAAATCACATAACCTCATGTAAGTAGTGCATAATCTAGGTACATGCACATAATATCTAATATACAACATTCAATTCAAGCTCTGAAGCCATGTAATGATCTAAATATAAAAAATGGAAGAAATATTACAAACAATGATACAACAACAGTATCAGGACATAAATAGCATAGTCTCCAACTGCCACTGACCCTCACAATCATCTGCAAGTCAAGAGACGAGAACATGGCTCAAGCGCTTTTCTACCCAACCACAAAGCTTACACTTCATCAAAGAGTTCATCCTTACATTTGGTATCAAAGCCATGTGTTCATTGAAAAAGATGAAATTTACCTAGCAAAACTATTTATATGTTCTCTGCCATATCCTGTTTACGGGACATTGCATGTTCATGTTAAAATGCATGTATATACATCAAGCTTGCACTGGGATTCCTTCCTGCTTTTTGTTTCCAGGTTGCTAGGTACTCCGTGCAGGGTCAGTGGTTCTTCATGTTAGGAAGAACTCTTCGGGGAAGCGTAAGCTTCATGGTCAGGCGGAAAAGCGCCTGAGCCATGTTCTCGTCTCTTGACTTGTGGATGAATGTGAGGGTCGATGGACGTCGAAGACTATGCTATTTATGTCCTCACACTGTTGCTGTATCATTGTTTGTAATATTTCTTCCATTTTTTATATTTAGATCATTCCATGGCTTGAGAGCCTAAACTGAATGTTGTATATCAAATATTATGTGCATGTACCTAGATTATGCACTACTTACATGAGGTTATGTTATGTGATTTATTTACTTAATTATGTTGTGTCATTTTTATTCCATACTTGAGATATTGAAATGTTTAAATTTTGTGAGATTAATTGGGTCTCGATCCTTACAGAATTATACTACCATTGTACTATGCATAGTTGGAAAATTCAGTAGGTTTCGCCACAGACTCGACAGACTCGCAACTCCTAAGCCTAGTCGACTCAACTCGGCATGGACTCGCGAGCCGATTCTTGCCAAGTCTCTAGCTTGGACTCCTGAGTCCGACCAAGAGACTCACGCGAGTCCTGGGCTCAAACTCCCGAGCCCCATGCCTGGACTCTTGTCGCGGCTGGAGGCTGCTTTCTCAGCTTTAAAACATGATTTTTTTCTTTTTTTTCTTTTTTTCTTTTTTCTGCTCTTGTTTGCCCAAAACAGGTCTGCAAGTCAAAATAGGGTTGGAATATTTGAATTATGACAAATTGATAATCAAATTAGGCTCTTATGTTCTCTAAATGCATTAATTTCTTCCTTTTTTTTGTAAAACTACGGTGTTTTTTTTTTTTGCCGAGTCCTATTTTGGGTTGTCGAGTTCGAGTTTTCAAACTTTGGTCATAAAAGTCAAGGTTCTGATTTAGACCACACTCACGGTATCCCGCAAAGCATTATCTTTGGCAACCGTGGGATTTTAAAACTATCATTTGATCAGCATCTTTGCCAACCTCCTCCAAATCTGCAGTGGTCCCTTCACATTCTTCCAATTATGTCAATAAGTCACCATTTGTCACAAGTTCCCACCTTCATTGGACTCCTCAACTTAATTGATAGCAAGGTTTTTGGGGGTAATTTTTTTACTATATTCATATAATAGGGTGCTTTATATTTGAAGTCGTTTTTATGAAGTTATCAAGCAATTTTCTTAGTTAAGTTGAAATAATCTGGGATATTTCTTAAATTTGTCATTTAACCCATTCTAGAGTATTGTGGTAAGGGGAATTTTCAGGCTTGTCAAATACTTAAAAACAATAAGTTATATTTGGTGAAATCAAAAATTCTAGAGTCAAAATGTTTTATTGCAAAACTTACAACAACCGCAGCATTCGGTATTTGTGATACCTCTAGTTCATGTTTACAAGTCATGTCATCACGACTGAACTACCATTCCCAGCAACTAATATGGATGAAACAACAGTGTTTGCGGCTTCCTACCTAAAATTGTTGGGGAAAAATAAGGTCATTATCATTTTTTATTTTCATTCCCTTCATTACCCATTTGTTGATATCGTAAGACGTAAATTCTAACTAAAAGAAATTTTAATTTCTTTTTAAATGTCACTAATAGGGTGAATCATTTTCATGTGCTGCCTATGTTGCACATACCTCTCTACTCTAACATGCTTTAACATCACTTTCATGTACCAACAAGTATATAGAAAGGATGAGCTTTCTTCCACATACTAATGGGTGTATTAGAAAGGCAAGCATATCGAGAGGTTTGGAATATCAGTCGGGTAGTATATAGAAAAGGCAACCTATTGGAGTAATTAGGAACCAATCCATTGCTACATGATAACAAAGGCCACAAGGTGTTGTAAATTGTATTGTCTCCGAGTTTTATCAATGGAACCCAACCTGCAAGTGTGTAATCTTTGTAATCATGTCCACACTATACACTAATGGCATGTTATCTTTGCAAATTTGTGTCAGCAACAAACAAAAAGAAAAGATAATATTAGAATATTGGCATCAATACAACCCTTTATACATGCAGTTTTGCAACCAATACAAGATGTTGTGGCAAGAAATAAATAGCTTGCAAGATCAACTCCGAGAACAAGCACCCCAATGCCACAAAAGAGAAGAGAGATATTGTCAACAGTGACGTTCCTTCTTCAAGCAATTCAACTCAAAAGAATACTAAAGACAAAAAGTACTTGAAAAGAAATGTTAAGTCTCCTCTTGTGTCACACAAAAGTGTTGCAGAGAAGAAAAATGTTCGTGTTCCTTCTTCGAGCAGTGTTGAGCCCCCTCATGTTCCACAAAACAATGTTGGGTCTGAAAGGGGGTTGTTAGAACCTATCATGGATGCAATACATGTAACTCCTCCCATTGTTGAATGTCCACCTGTTGTGCATGTCTAGGAGACAATAAAACCCAACAAACATTGTATTGGCCTAAGGTATACAGGCATTGTAAATTTTCACATACCAAAATATTCCAAACCTATCAAATTTGTATCTAGATGTATATAAAACAATAGTCGAGTCTTCAACTATTAGTCAACCTTGTCAAATTGATGACTTATCATGTCAATCAAAATCAACTTGTCCTAAAAACCATCAAACCAAACATGTCTTTGTGAACATCAAGGACGTACCTCTAGTGATTATATTGATCTACATCCTTGTCTATCATGTGATAAACACACATTCAATAAAACAATGTTGTAATGGCTCTACTTAAAAAATCAATAAGACATGCATTTTGGATGGACAAATCGTTCTAGATAGCAAACTGAGACTCGCCTTTTCTCAAAATCCAATAGGAGAGTCCAATCCACCATTTCAAATGATGGCTCGTCTACTCTTAATGTGGATACTATTGTCAATTTAGTTGATAATATACTCAAGCCTACTAAGCTTATCTACTCCTAATGCGTATGTTGTTGTCAATCCAATTGATGATGAGCCAAGCATTACAGATGTTATACTTGTACTATTGAGCGACAACATACTATGAAAATTGTAGAGTTACACTCAATTCTCGCAAAGGTTAATTATGCTCTTAGCCCCTTTAGGGTCGATAGGACCAATGATTTTTTTACCTGTGATTTCCCATTGGGATATATATAATGAGCATATCGAGACCGCCAAATATGCAACTCAGTACATATTATTTGAGGCCATGAATATTGCCTCTTATTGATCATAATTTTGCACTTGAGTTATAAGTTAAAAACTCAAAAGGGCAACTTACAAACTCTTCACATTAAGTTGAAAACCCAAATGGATGGCTTAGTGGAGACTTATGATAAAACCCGAGAGGGCATCATTGAGTTGTGCATCTCTATACAATTTCATGCTCTCTTACTAAGGGGGACCTTTGCAGTAGTTCTATAAAATATAGTTTGCAGAAGAATCCTCGAACCATACCAATGACAATGCCTAACTATCCTCCAAATGAACCATTTAATAGTAGGAAACTGTATCTGACTGAGTCACCATAAAATCTAGAAATGAGTCCCAAACTAGGCGCTAGCAGCCAAGGGCAATTTGGCTCTATAAATTCAGTGCATGCTCCAAAAATTCACTCCAATATATGCTTGGAATCGCCTTGGACAGTAGTAACAAATGAATCAACGTCCACAAAATCATCTCTGATCATTGGTGAGTTTAGTGCAAATCATTAGGGGCGGTGGGCCTAGCTCGATTGGCTAAAGCATCCTATTGCAAGCAAGAGGTCACGTGGTCTAGTCTCCCCACCATCCCCGTGTTACCGGAGGGTGTGTCGAGCCAGTGCCACTGGTCACGTGAAAAAAAGTTTACCAGGCGCACTGCAGTTTATAGGGGGGATGAATACCCAACTGATTCCTGCAGTCTAAAAAAAAAAATGTGCAAATCATTATATTCAGTCCCAGTCGCCTAAGTGCCCAGAAATAGGTGAAATCACCCCAAAACTCCTAGAAATCCACGCCAAAATGAGAGCATGCAATCACAAACCAAAATCCCAACTGAAACTCAGCAAAAATGCTGAAATATCTTCATCCTCAATGACTATAATCTGCAACTTGAAGCTCCAACTGCAATATAAGACACCAATTTTTTTTCTGATTTCTCACTTGCTGATTGTGTTTGGTTTGAGAGGTTTTCTGTATTGTGTCATATACCATTCATGTTTGTTGACATTGCAAGTACAATATATAGCAAGAACTTAAAATAGAAGAGAAATGCACAAGCTAGGATCTTTTTAAAGCTTTCAATAAACTGATTTCAATAAGCAGAAATATTACAGTCCTTGGGATACAAATAACATTCTCAGAATTAAGCTTTCAGACCTGGGAAAAGGAGCACCAAACAGCAGATATAAAGCTTCATCAAGGCACGACTTCCACCAATGAGATGGGCTTCCAAACCCCAGTGAACTCGCCTTAGAATCCACACCAACAGCAGCAGTAAACACCTTAAAACTCCACTCAGAAATGGTGACCAGAGATATTGACAACACCCAGAAAAGGGACACTAGTTGCACAGGGTCGAATTGGCTCTAAAATTCCATCCCAGCTCCAAAAAAATACAAATAAATACTTAATGATGGCACCAAGGGGAGAGCATTCCATAGGACCAATACCCATTTGGAAATCTCAAACCATTTTGAAGATATGATCGAATAATAAGATTCAGGTCCAAGATGGAAGTGCCCAAAAATTGATAAAAAACACACCAAAACACCAAAAAATCCACGCCAAACTGAAAGGATGCAAACTCAAGCCAAAATGTGATTTCTGAATGAAACCACCCTTATACCGACTAGGGCAGGTCTTGCACTGTCAAAACCAATCCAAGATCTCAAGGGTTTTCGTCCTCAACTCCAATTATCAAACCCCAAGCGAAAAACCAGCAGCATCTCCTTAAGCAGCCAAATCATCCATGTCCAAATGAGGCTTCAAAATGAACTTTTAAAAGCTCAATGACAAATTAGGGTGACCTCAAGTCTTAAACCCTAAACCCCCTTCAAAATCCATGCCTCATGTAAAGAGCTTTATGATTTAATTTTAATTTTTTGGCTCAACTATAGCTTGGGCACCCAACTCTTAATCAACATTCTAAAACGATTTAGTTGCATTAAAACAACTTCAAGTCATTACCTTAGGCCTCCTTGGTACCTTTTTGTCCCCTTTTTCCCTCAAATTAAAAAATAAAGTCACTTTATATTTAATTCAATTTCAAAGGGAAAACAAATATTAAAGCATTTCAACCTTAGCAACTGATGTCAAAACTGAGAATATGCTGCTAAGATAGCCCTGACCAGGTCCAGCTTACCCAAAATAGACTTACTATTTTTTGAAAGTGCTAAAAATAGTAAGTAGTACCCATGACTCAAGCTGGAGAGATACTGATATGCTCACAAGGGCTCCCTGAAGACTGAAGCTCAATACTAAACCCCTGCTAAAAATAGAAAGTACTCCGAAATACTAAAAACCCAACACCAAGAACCGGAACTATGTTTCCCTACCAGAACCTTTTAGCCTACAGGAACTCTGGAATAGGCTAAAGGTCGTGTGCACTGCTCAAAGGCTAGGAGGGGACATTACAGCAACTTACAAACTCTTCACATTAATGCTATTAGATTTCCACAATTCATATTATCAAAATTTTTTGCTTCTGGATTTGATTGTGTGCCAATTCAAAAATTGGCACACAATCAAATCCAGAAGCAAAAAAATTCTTCACATTAAGTTGAAAACCCAAATGGGCAGCTTAGTGGAGACTTATGATAAAACCCGAGAGGGCATCATTGAGTTGTGCATCTCTATACAATTTCATGCTCTCTTACTAAGGGGTCCTTTGCAGTAGTTCTCTAATCTCATCTTACAAGGGGGAAAATCAAAATTTAGACTTTGAATTCTTAGAGCATGATACTTGGAGAAACATCAAGATTTCAAGTTTTTGGAGTATGGTACTTGGAGACTTCTCAAATTATCCATTGCAGCATATTGTTGCAGCATCTTAGTAGCTAATGTTCAGCTCAGCATCTCGACACCGAAATTGCACACTTTATTTTAGTTTTTTATTACTATTCATGGGGCGAGATGATCATATACCTTCATTTTTTGGCACCATTTTTCCTACCACAAGAGCATTTTTTTATGTGTCAACATTGTGGATGACAAGTGGTACACATTTTCAACTTGACAAAAAGCCAAGTTATTCAGTGCATGCTTGAACACACTTTTGGATTAGTCATGGGAAAAATCAGTCTAGGTTATCCAGTCTTCAAGTGACAGGATGTAGATGGCACACTTTTGGACAATTCATGGGCACCATCAGCCTTAGTCCTTCGGTTTTCACTCTGAGGAGTGACAAAGGTAGAAGTTAACAATCTTTTTTTGCAAATTCCATCACTGAAAAGAAAACGGTGTTGAAAAATTTCACAACAATGTGCAGTACTCAAAATGGGATATAGCATCATGGAAAGTTGACTAGATTTGAGAAAACAAACTTAGGACGAAATACCAAGTCCATATCTTGGTTCTTGAAAAACTACAAAAGATAACGAGCTATCACTCAAGGAAAATCTTTTGCAAAACACTAGGTTTGTACCAAGGAAAAGAGGCGCCATAGACAAGTTGCCCAACGTGCAACACAAACAATGGTTCTACCACTACTCCTATAGAAGAATGGGGGAATGTAACAATAATGTACACAATCCTAGGAGTAGTAGTATAATATTTTATATTATAAATTTCCTAGCTGCACTTTAAGCTGAACAGTCATCTAGAAGATGAACTGAATAGTCATTTTCATATTGATAAATATGTTCATTTTGATTGAGATGATAAGAAGAAGCTTTCATTGAATATGATTTTGGTTGTGCAAGTGCTGAACAGTGATCTAGAAGATGAACTAAATAGTCATTTCATATTGATAATTATGTACATTTTGATTGAGATGATAAGAAGAAGCTTTCATTGAATATTCTTCTGGTTGTGCAAGTCCCATTCATTTGTCAATCTTTTCTTGCATTACATTCTTGGGCCTGACAAGAATCACAGCCAAAAATTAAGAAATGATGATCAAAAATAATAGATGAGGTGATTGCAACAATGTTATCAATGGTGTTGTCAAAAATCAGTACCAGCCCTGAAAAATCAAAAACTGATTCAGGAATGCAAAGCGATGATCTTGAAATATCTCTCTCAAGTTATGTCCACATCAGAAGGGCAGTAAAGCATGTGGCAGATTTTTTTGCCAACCTTAGAGTTGAAGTGCTGAGACCAAAGGGGTTCAACTGAAGTTTAACGATAATTAGCAATATTGGATATTTGATTGTGTGATATAACAATTGTCTGATCTCCTTTTTGCTCAAATTTCTGGCTGGAGGAATTGGACTATTAGAATTTGCATCTCCCATGTTTGAATCATTTGAATCATTGATCTTTCCGGCAATATCTACGAGACCAGAGGCCCCTTCTCTATCTTTAATTTATCAAAAGAAAATTAAGTATTTTCTATCATCAATCTTTTCTAAAGGTTATAAACTCAGACACTGGAATAGAAAATCAAAAAAAAAAAATCTAACTAGACCTAAAATGTACTGTCATAAACTTTTCCAGAAACCTTTAAAGGCAAAGCAAATATTTTCACACTTGTGTCCAAAGGTCTTAGATTTTAATTTTAAATAGCATAACCTATAGATGGATCAGGTGCTCAGTAGGAAGCATCATCATTATCAACAAATTTCAATTTGTAAATTATTTAAACAAATATTTTGGAAGCTCAATATCATTGCAAGGAAACCTAGACTATATCAAAAAAGGCAATCAAAAGATAAAGTTTATAAATGCTGCTTTCTATTAAAAGTATTTTTTTTTCTCAAAAATGCAATAGAATCCAAGTTGTAGGATATAATATTAACATAGAAATTTAAAAAATAAAGTGTGTAACTTCCACATGATAGACTTTTTGAAGCCATTCATAATATTCATAATATCAAATAAAATGGAATGCAGATAGAACACACAACATTTGCATTAATACTTGAACAAAATGTTTCTTACATATTCTGAGAATTCAATTATCAATTTCAAATGCCCATTAGTAAAACCAAATTCATGAATAAAGTACGGACGTTAACAGTTCCGATTTAGCCATACAAAAAGCTATCTAGAATAATGTTCACTTACAATTTAGGCACAAGAAGAATAATGCTGCCTCCAGAGCCGCCTCCACCTCCAAGTCCACCATCTCCACCATCAGCACTAATAGATCCATTAACATCCAAAATACTCCTTACAACAATATTGACTCGCCCACCACCCCCACCACCAAGTTCCTTTTCTCTGGTTGTTGTCCCACCCTTGCTTCCATAACTCCATGGATTAGTAAGAGAAGACCAAGCATAAACATCTCCACCCCAGGTATCTTCCTGATCCTTTCCCTCACCCTTAACACAACAAGCACCTCTGCCTCCATGACCTCCACCTGCACCATCAACACCAAGGGGTGTTCCACTTGTCTGTGGAGGTGGCGACCCACCCAACGCAGTTGTATTAAGTGATGAATTTTTCTGCAAACTCAGATTTTTGGTATCCAAAATCAATGTCCCTGCTACAAGAGAAGAATATTCACCCAATATTAAGTCCCCTGAGATATTGATACTTATCTGGCAACCTGCAAAATGACATCTGACAGAAACATGTGGTAGAATCTCTAAATTTCCTTCCCCAATAATCAGAACATCATTATGAAACTGCAAACTCATATTCAACTGACAAGTGGTATTCAATGAGCCAATTCCTTTTAAATCTTCTTCACATGAAAATAACTGCTCTATGTACTGCAAACTACAGGATGAATTTTTAATGTGACAAATGTTTTGCTTCTCACTTTCACCAACAATTCCAGAAAAGCCATTTGAGATGCCAGATTCCTCCAACACAACCTGCTCAAGATGGAAGGACTTCTCAACAGTGCTGCCAAAAGCAACGCAAAATAAAGAGATGATAACCAGCCACAGACAAAATTTCCCATGGAAACTGGCCATACTGCAACTCTGAACACGTCACAAACCATGAGTATAATGACAGGGGGGGCATACACAGCTTATTGTGATTTAAAAGCATTGACAGATGTAATTTACAAATTCAATAAACATTGGCCAGATATTATCATTTTGAGGTAACAGCACAGGGCTTTAATCCTGACTAATGCAGAGCTCAATGTACTTCTAATATACAATTTCTTTCTTTCTTTCTTTGTTCAAATATTTCTGACGTTCACTTTCCTTCTATGCATCCATATTTCATTGCAGTCATCTCTGTAGGACCTAGCTCAAGATAACTTGTGTGTGCTCAATCATCAAACGATTTCATCACCCTGAACAAATTCTGAGCCCACCGTTCACCTGGATCATTGTTAAATTTCTGCCAATATTACAGTTTAAGACATCATGCAGATGAAGACCTGAGTTTGACCAAGAGTCGCTGCTTGTTGGTTAATTTCTGCAGTTATCAAAAACATAAAATAAATTTTAATTAAAAATATAATGCTATGATCACCACAATGAAACAGAAACAAACATTAAAATGTTAATTGGCGAAACAAACAAACATATCAATCCTTGCAGTTACCAAAAAAATCATGCCATCTTCGAAGGCCTGCGTTTTACTCATAAGTTTGTCCATTTTTCAAAGCATGATATTTCAAAACAATAAATGAAACACTACAACTATAACAAACACTTTAAATAGTCAATTATGGCATCCAAAAAACCAGATACAGCACCAAACTGTTCAAATACAAATCTCAAATATTAAAGCCCTTCGCAAGATTAAAAAGAGGGTGCCAACTGGAAGCGCTTTTATACCTTTTACACAACTTCAAAAATATTACTCATTCAAGCCTTGAAGAAATCAGAGAGAAGCAATGAAAAAGTAAGTATATTTATTTTTCCCATCATTGTTACATTAAACCTCATAAAACAGAAGATAAGTGCAATTGCAATTTACTACTACCATAAGTTCAGTTTAAAAAGGTTTTCCATTATGAGGAACTGAAATGAAATTGCTCAGCAGAGTAACTTCTTGCCTATAGTAAAATTCACTATACAATACAAGGCTAAAGTACAACATAAAACAATACTTTCATACTACTATAAAGGAAATTGAAATTATATTTTCACAAAATTGACTTTGAAAAATATGCTTGATTTATGCTTGACCTCGATTCCAAATGAACAAGAAACATTGAAATTGAGTACAAACCATCATGAAATATTGAAATTGAGTAGAGACCGTACCATGTGAATTAACTACAGCTGCTTTGCAAGATGCTCAAATAAATTTCTTGAAATGAAATGAAAAAGTGTGAATATTATAATATATCTCAATTTCATAGGTTTCCTTCAGGCAGGTCCATCTATTTCACTGTAGCTGGTGTCAACTTTAATCCAGAAAATGAAACAAAATTCTGAAGGTAATCGCATTATAAAGATATCAGAGCATAAAGTGTGGCATTGCGAGTAATTATTTCAGAAGTAGTGACGGACTAAATAGCCTTATCATGATTTTTCCAGAAACCTATTATTCAGCAATGCATACAGTTGAACGCAGAAACTTATCTTACAACTTTACGAACCTTATACAACCTTTACACTATAATTTCCAAACCTTTATCACAAAATTTCCCGAAATCTGTTATTCAATGATCATAAACTGATGAAGCGTTAAATCTTCTAATAATATATATAATAAAACAAAACGTATTTAAATATAATTATACAATTTAAATTCAAGCGCGTAACATAAGCCAACTCGTCTATCATTTCACATCCTTTCTATATTTTCCGGAATTAGGTCAGCATCGATTACGAATCTTTAAAGCTTACACTACTCTTTTACAAATCTTCTTTCTATATTATCAAAACAAAATAAATTAATTTTTAGAGCTTACCAGACCACTAAAACGCTCAATTAAGTTCTTAAAATAGCAAAATTAAAGGAAAATTCGAAAGAAAAAAAATGTTCAAAAAAAAAATCACAGAAAAACAGGAGCAGTGCGATTTGTACCCGAAACCTGCCGCTGCAACGACTCTGATAACATTTGTCTACGCTTGGATAATGAAAGCAACCAAATGCACGCATATATTTAGTGACACCTTTTCAATGGCCGCCAAATTAAGCATGAATATATTTTAGCGAAAGAAACGGTGAAGATTAAAAAAGCGCTTCTTCTCCTGCTTCTTTAATTCGCAATTACCGCCATTGTCGTTTAGCTTTTCTTTACAATAAAACGCCCTAGGGTTTGTCTTTCATTCATTCATTCATTCATTCCTTCTCTAGATCTCTCCTCCCCCGCAACTTTCTCTCTCTACTGCAACTACAACTACAACTTCTCTCCTCCTTTCTCTGCAGAATCTCAGATCCTCTTTTCTGCCTGACTTAACAATTACTAATTTACTTTACATAATTACATTCTATAATTTTTATTATTTTTAAACCCCAGGTTACTTAAACAAAAGCCGTTGTAACCTGACTCTGATTAAACCACGTCGCCACTCAACCCCTATATTCTTCCTGACCATGGTTAAACCACCTGGCTCCTTGGTTCCTATTCTAACTGACGCCAGTTAATCCCCCGTGCCCTCGCTCTAACTGATACCGGGTTACCCTGTGAGCCGCTCCCACCGATAAGCCACGAGACCACCCAACCCATAATCTCAGTTAAGCCACGCGGCGGGCCCACTCAACTCTCAGCTAAGCCACGTGGCGGCTCAACCCCGATTGAAACTGACCGTGCTTTAGCCTCGTCGCCTACTAATCCGTTTCGGAAAATGTGGGGTTGCCACGCCTTCATTTCGAACATAAACTCGTCGCCGTTAGATTTTGGGGGAGTGTTGACACGTGGAGCTTGCAAGGATGTTTTTTCCAAATTATAATATTTATTATTTTGGGTTCGTGATTGGTAAGTTTGAAAAACAGCGGAAGTGGAATTGCGTGCAATCGTTTTTGACATATTAATTCAAAAAAGAAAATTTCACCAGGGTGGGAGGACCACAGAAAACAAGAAAGAATACGAAAAGATGATACAGAACAAAAAAGAAAAATATGTTAGCACTAGAAGGTTGGAGTTGATTGCCCTTGGAAAGAACAACCCCAAGAAATTCTGGAAGGAGCTACAACAAAAAAGAAAACAAACAGAAAACAATATCACAAGCTCTCAATGGTTGGAATATGCAAAGTTACTGTATGAGCGGGAACAAGATAAACATAGACCCCCAACTATCAGGGCTGCCACTGAACTATTCACCATAGAAGACATCAATCAAGGGATAAAAAGGTTGGCTGGGGGAAAAGCACAGGATATTGATGGGCTGCAAGCTGAATTCTTAAAATGGGGCATTGAGGTCCTTGCGCCTTGCATCAAGGGATTTTTCAATAGGATTATTCAAGAGGGCTTTCCGGAAGGGTGGACTACTAGTGTTGTGGTTCCCCTATACAAAAGTGGGGACACTAATAACCCATCAAATTACCGCACTATTATGATTAATCCGCTTCTTGGAAAACTTTTTGGAAGCATGATTGAGCGTAGAATTAGTAGTTGGGCTGAGAAAGAGGGCAAAAGAGCTGAAGGGCAGGCTGGTTTTAGACCAAAACATTCCACTATCGATCATGGTATTACACTTAGATTTTTGATTGAAAAAATTTGGAACGTTCAAGGGGAGGAGGCTTTTTGCTGCTTTGTTGACTTCAAAAAAGCCTTTGACACAGTGCCACGGGGCAAGTTGTGGAATAGAATGGAGGAACTGGGAGTCCCAAGGGCTCTTAGGGCGGCTGTTCATAGGCTGTATGAGCAGGTCAGAGCTAAAATCAGAACTAATGAAGGTATGTCGGAGTGCTTTGGCAGTGACATTGGAGTCAAGCAAGGCTGCCCGCTTTCCCCAACGCTATTCGGGCTTTACATTGACAAGTTGGAAGAGTGGATAGACAAAGTTGGTGGGGAAGGTATTCAGTTGGCCAATTATGTAATAAAATTGCTCTTGTATGCCGATGATCTCATTTTGATTGCTAAAACAGCACATGAGTTAAGAAAACATTTGAAAGCTCTTGAATCATTTTGTCAGGAAGTTGGGATGCAAGTGAATACTAGTAAAACCAAAATTATGATATTCTCTCTGAGAAGGAAAAAACAGCAAATTAGCTTTATCTTTGAGGGCAATCCGCTGGAAATTGTAGATGAATACAAATACCTTGGGCTAGATTTTCACTATAAGCTCAGTTGGGAAACTTGTAGAGCAAAAAGGATCCAAGGAGGCTGGAAAGCGCTCTACTCTCTACAAAACAGATGTAGAAATGCTGAGCTATGGGATTGGAAAACCAAGAGAACGTTGTTTGGCTTACTTGTGACCCCGGTGGTTCTATATGGGTGCGAAATTTGGGGCAGCAGCATGTCAGATCAGAAATGGAGGCAAGTGGAAAGAATTCAAAAGCATCTAATTGTTAGCAGCCTTAAACTCAAAACCACGATACCTTATGAGATTTTACTAGCGGAGTCAGGCACCTTTCCCTTGGAGGCTTTCGCGATGATTCGGTTACTATGTTACCTTCAAAAGGTTCAAAACATGGACGACCATCGGTGGCCTAAGCTAATCGTAAAAGAAAAGTTGGATAGAAGAAGGAATACATGGATGAAACAAAACAAAAAATGGATGGAAAAGTGGGGTGTGAATATGCAAGATTGTCCAAGTTCAAATGAAGAAATAAAAAAATATGTGAAACAAAAATTCAAAAAAGCTTTATGGACAAAACAATCAGGGCGAAAAAAAGACTATTATATCAAAGAATTCAATCCTAAGGGGGACCATGATGAAAAGGCATATATAGGAGCAAATATTAAATGGAGAGCAAAGATGTTGATAGCTCAACTCCGAACTAGCTCACATCGTCTTAGATGTGAGACGGGCAGATGGATGGTTCCTAAAGAAGAGTGGGAAGAAAGAATATGTCGTTTTTGCGACATGGGATTAGTGGAGACAGAGTGGCACTTTGTTATGGAGTGCTCAGCATACAAAGATATTCGGGTCACTTATGGGGACATCTTACAAGTGGACAACTTAAATACCTTGTTTGAGGAGGAAAGGTTGGTCAAATCTGCAAATTACATCATCAAAATTCACTGTCGTAGAGCTAATCTCGAGCGAAGATCTCAGGCTGTTTAGGGTCTTCTCTTTTCGGTGGTGGTCTTGTGCTGTTCCTGGGTCCCATAGGCTGCTGTGGCCTCGTGGACGTTATTAAAATATTTCATTTCATTTCATTTCAAAGATAAAAGGTCTGATAAAGAAAGATCTACCAAAAAAATTAATAAAAAAAGGAAATGATCTTAAGCGCACCTACCCTTTTCCTGTAAAAGGAGGTAGCTTTGAGCATGTGTTTTCCAACAAACAGAAATTAAAGGTCAATGGAATGATAGATGAGACAATAACTGAACTATTAAAGTGGATTTGTGGCTTGTTTTAGCCTTAGCTTCTTCTCCTCTCCTAATGTGTGGAATAAGGATGCATTCTCCCACTTTACTTTGTCGGTGTGATCCTATTCGGAATCCATGTTTTTAGTGGTATGTTACAAGTGCTCCTAAAAGTTTAATCACCACGGAATTAATTGTCACGTCCTATTTTCAAATCAACGTTCAGTACGCAACTCACTCCTTCTAATTAAGTGGATATAAATTTTGGAATTATATTATCAAGTTAAAAGGTTCTCTTTAAACATGTGAAAGAGTAGAGTCAACATATATTCTTTTATTCTTTTCTATTTTCATTTTTAAAATAATTAGGTGGAAAGAACATTATCTATGAAATTTTTAAAAAATTATGTAATTTAGTTTTAATTTAATAAGGTTTTATTTGTGTCAATTTAATGTCATGTTGTCATTCTAAGTCATTTTTGGTCTTGTTGTACTTGATGACAATGTGATGTACAATCATTTCCGTGATGCGCTAGCATCAACTAACATTTTGTTGTACAATAATTATTTCATCTTAATCTTGTCACCTCACTTCAATTGAGTACACATGATAACTATCCTTGAACAAAACCCCATAGTAAATTTGGTTTACATACCTCTCCATCTTCCATTTTGTCTCCATTTTTTTGCTACTCACTCACTCACTCGATTTTTCAAGCATCCAAGATCTTTACAATCTTCTTACAAGTTTTGAAGCATACTTCCAACACTCTAAAGGTTTCTTAAGAAAATTGCATTCAAAATTAGTTCTATTAGCACTATCCTACTCTTGAGGACATTGTGCTTGTGATAATTGTAAGTTTCATCTCCATCTTGGCATATAAGGTGATTGTGTTCAAAACTTTTGTATGTGTAGATTTTCTTCATTTCATTTGTGAACTCTTATTGTGTTGTTGGCACCAGTAGGGTTCTTCACTTCCATCTATCATTTTCATATGCACTACTTTACAAATCCTCATAGACCTAAGATTGGTATCCATTGAATTACTTTGTTGTTCTTAGTCATAGACACACGTGCACTAAGTGCATACACTTTTTGTTTCCTTCTTCAGCATTGGTTGCCTGTAGGGGGGAGAGGCTAAATAGGGGCTCAACCTTCCATGCCGAGCTTCTGAGTAGTCCCAACTCTTTATTTTGTCCAAAGTGATACGTCTTCAGGTTATTCAAATGCACTAAAGTTTGCTTGTCTTTTTTGCTTTCCTCGTTTATTTCAACATTTTATTTAATTTGGCTATTTTAGATTACTTTTTTTTTATCATTTATGTGGATTATGACATTTCCTCTAGTTATTGTTGTTGTTGGTGCTCATGTCTTTTATTGTGTACAGAAATTAAAATTGAGAGACAAGCTTTAATTTTATAACTTTCCAATATAATAACATGTAAACAAGACATCAATGCATATGTAGAATGATAAAGCATCGTGTTAGTGTCCAAAAGAGTGAATTGATTAGCTTGTTTGTAGGTACATCTTGAATTTCCTTTCAATTTCATGAGTTTGATCTTTCATGTTCATTGATCAGTTTTTAATAATTAACATTTTTACAACCCAACTCATTATCTTTTCCTATAACATAATTTAAGAAGGAAACAGAATTTACTCTAAAGAATTTTATTTGATATATTATTATTCCAATAGTATATTGAATCTAAAATTATTTCATTTTGTTTAATCTTGAGTAGATAGTGTAGTGTGGAGTAGTTGTAAAACCTTAACATGTCTACATTAACAAAATAACTTTTCCTCGTTCCAATATTTTGGTGAACCCGATTTCTTAAGTTGATTATTTACTAAGCTTTCTCACATTCTACAAATTTTATCTTGTGTGTTGTCATACTCATAATAATTTTATTTTATGATTTTAACCACACAATATCTTTATTATAATCATGTTGTTTGTAGAAGTTATTGTACAACTATCTAAAGATGTCTTCTTTGCAACTATAATATCAAAAATTATGTACCCTAATATTACCATGTTATGTTTTGGACTCACTTTACTATTTGTAACCCCTAGCATGGTTTTAGGTTCATTGTATCCCATACTTGGCATTTTACTTGCTCATATTGCCAACATTATGTTATGTTTTTGTATGTTCAATCATGTTTCTTGTATTGTCGTGTATTCTTATGTGTTCATTTTATATTTTGTTGTGAGCCTATGAACTTTTTTATTGTGTTATACTTAGATGATAGCATGACAATAAACATCCATGTGATGTGTTAATGTTATTTTATTATATATTTGTATAATTCTTATTTTTTGATTTGTTAAATCCCTTCAACTTCCAAAAAATCTTATAATTTTCATCCCAATTTTGGAAGTTGAATAGCCACCTTTGTATATTTGATTTTCTAGCAAGATTCCCTCTAATTCTTCCAAGATGAAATTCTCATTCCTCATGTAATCTTGAGCTCTTCAAAATGACACTACTCGTGAGAATTCTAAAACTAAAGAAAGAACAAAGAGATGGACTTTGGTGAAAATTCCCATCATGATTCCCATGCAAAGGCTTCTAAATATACCAACCATATTTTTGATAGCCTCCTTGGCTCATCTAAATGATGTCAATCATCTTGATGTCCAATCATCTAAACATTTGATCAATAAAGAACTAAAGGCTATAAAGGATACCCTTAAAAGTTTTACATCAACTTCACATTCTACTAAAGGATATACTCTTGAAGAACTGTGTCCCTATCCTTTTGAGAGTCCAACTACATGAACATATTTTCCTTCACACTTTGAAATACCTCAATTTGAAAAATATTAAGGAAGAGGCAATTTAAAGAACTGTATCCAAGAATTTTACATCACTTGCTATAAGGTGTCCTACAATAATTATTATCTATGTCATCTCTTCCCTTGTAACCTAGGGGAAAAATCTTTGGATTGCTTTACTCATCTACCTAAAGGTACAAAAAAAAATGTTGAACTCGTAAAGCACTTTTCATCTCATGTTGAGCATGAATTAACAATGCTTGACCTTTGTAATACAAAAATATATATAGTGAGAGATTTTTCTACTTTCCTTCAATGATGGTGAAGCCTTGCTAGTAGGTTTATATGGCTTATACTTGAGAACTAACTCATACATGTATATTTTTTTATAAATCTTAATATTGAAATGACCTTTCATTTACACGTACATTATGTATCCATCTTTAATTAGATCATTAAAAAAGTTGTTCAAATTGAAGTCATTAATTGATAAAAAATTTCGTAAACTTTTTAATCAAGAATCAAGATAATAATAATAATAATTGAAATGAGAAGCCCAAATTCTTTATAAAAAATAAAGATGTAGTCAATGACAACACCACTAAAAAAACATGTACAAACAATTCAAAACACAACTAACTTCTATTTCCCACAAGGCCACCTAAAAAGGATAATAATAAACTTTAATACACAAACTTATGTGAACCCTTGAAGAATGTAGTCAAGAAACTCTTGCAAGTGAACATGATCAATTTCTTACTTCCTATGTTTTATGATGAGGAAAAACCAACACTTGCATGGTATAATGTAATATCCCTGGAAAATAAAATGTTAATTCAAATATGAAAATCTCCTTTTTAATCAAACTCAAATTAGAGTAAATCAAGTATATTGAAATGAACACCAAATTACACCAAATTGAAATTGAATATTGAGCAACTAAAATGGAATGATGTATTTTAGATATTATCATGGAATTACATAAATATCTCTATTATATATATCATAAAATAGCAATGAACAGCTACAACAAAATACATCATCAATTCTCCAAACTAGAAGCCAAAACTCACACCGAAATGAGAGTAAACTCCACACAAAATTACCCCAAACTTCATAAAAAGTTATTGATAGAAAATTACATGTATGAATACTGAAATGACATCAAAATATGCTACTCACAATAGTAATACAATATGAAACTCAAAAATTTGCACTACATACTCCAAACTACACCAAACTCCTATAATCAAATTGGAATAAAGAACACAAACGAAAAGCTTTCAGCACAATGGAAATCTCTTAATGAAATTACACTTGAAGACCCTCGAAACCACTATCTTTGAGCCTCAATCCCCCTATTTTATTAGCCCTGGAGAAACATCCTTTGTTGGTTTACTAGCCTTTGAAGAATCGTCACAACCTGTGAGAGAAAACAACGCATAGAATGAAATGAAACTTGGGAGATAAAATAAATAATATACAAAACCACTTACAACACCAATTTGGGTGCCCAAAATCCAACACCCAAGGGAGGGAATCTTGAATTTGAAATATTGTAACTCCCACCGACAAGAATAGGCCACCATAAGGTTTGTAACTCCAGCTGCCAAGGGGAGAATCACCAATTTGACCATTAACTTGCTCCACTAGAAACCCATACCCAACTTGGTCCCAAAAATATAAATTATGAATATTCATAAATTTGTCACCCAATAATAATTTAATTAATTCACTTTGAAAACCCAACTTTCTCGATTCATCTGTAGGTCTTGACTTGCTCCGAGTTTTCCAAAAATAGTGAATGTTATTCTTAGAAAATGGGACATGACATATAAAGACCATGAATACTGTGAATATCACCAAATCAAAGTCCATACAACTAATAAACACATGAAACTTAAAGATTATATCTAAGATTTGATAGACAGGGGCGAATTGAAGTTAAAGTACACCATCATCTTCATCTAATATAGACATGGGTGTTTACTAGAACCCCTGTCTAAAGCATGATCAAGGTTAAGCCTCTACTAAGTAAAATTAAAAACAAGATAATCACGCACATAATATATATGCTCCTGTAAATATTCTCACAACTATGATTTCATTATGAGCCACATTGAGTAATCCAGATTGCACATAAACACAATTATAAAAAAAAAAACATGTTGTGATATTATGACACAACAAGGCATGTACACCATCTTAATAGCCCCTCTACCTACTCCCATAGATAGATATCATCTTATCAAATATCTCAAGAAGACTTTGATACATATTTTATTCTCAAACCTTCTCAACATATTGGATAACATCTTGAAAGAGTCAAGGGTTTTGAACAATATTGACCCCTTATAGTTCTTGGCATATATTAGACACCTTACATTTTATCATGGTATCAACTTTACTCCTCAACACATTTTATCTGTTTCATGTTGAAGCCTTTGTTGCTAAGCATAAAATCAAATGGGTACTTATAGATAACAATTGTGAACTAAGTCTCCAGACCTTGTAGATTGATAAACTATTGGGATACATATAAGAGGATTTAAAGCCCCATATAATCACATTCAAAGCCTATTATAATATAGATCAAGAGATTATGGATGCCATCGGTATTATCCTCTAGGTTGGACCTACTATTCATAACACCCTATGGTACAAATACTCCTAAAAAATTAATCACCAAGGAATTAATTATCATGTCCTATTTTAAAACTAACATTCACTACACAACTCACTCCTTGGATAATTAAGAGTATATAGGATATGAATTTTAAATTATATTGCCAATTCAAAATGTTCTCTTTAAACATTGGAAAGAGTGAAATCAACACATATTCTCCTATTCTTTTATATTTTTATTTTTAAAATAATTAGGTGAAAGAACATTATATATAAAAAAATGGAAAATTATGTAATTTAGCTTAATTCAATAAGATTTTGTTTGTATCAATGCAGTGTCATGTTGTCATTCTAACTCATTTTTGGTCTTATTGTTCTTGGATGACGATGTGATGTGCAAACATCCATGCAATGCACTAGCATCTACTAACATTTTAGTTGTACAATAATTAATTTTATTTGAGTCTTGTGACCTCGCTTCAATTAAATAGGCAAGGTAACTATCCTTGGGCGAATCCCAATAGTAAATTCGAGTTGCATGCCTCTCCATATTCCATTTTGTCTCTATATTTTTGCTACTCGCTCACTCACTCAAATTTTCAAGAATCCAAGATCTTTACAATCTTCTTACAATTTTTGAAGCATACTTCAAACTCTTTAAAGGTTTCTTAAGAAAATTGCATTCTAAATGGGTTCTCTTAGCGCCATCCTACTCTTGAAGACATTATGCTTCAATATTTACAACTTTTCATCTCCATCTTGGCATATAAGGTGATTGTGTTAAAAACACATGTCTACTCATGTTCCCTTCATTTCATTTGTGAACACATATTGTGTTGTTAGCACTAGTAGGGTTCTCCACTTCCATTTATCATTTTTATCTACACTGGTTTATCGATCCTTTTAGACCTAGGATTTGGTATTCATTGTTTTACTTTATTGTTCTTAGTCATAGACACACATGCACTAAGTGCATACACTCTTTTTTCCTTCTTCAACATTGATTATCTGTGGGGAGAAAGAGGCTAAATAGGGGCTTGACCATTCATTCTACGCCCTTAATATTAGAGTATACATAGGGTTATGAGTAGTTGGATTGTGGCTACCTTAACTCTTAATTGAGTCATATTGTCAACTTTATATTGTTATTTAGTTATTTAGGTCAGCCTAAGGCTTATATAGGATTATTTAGGTTGTTCTGGGTGATATCTTAGGAATAAGTAGCATATATATAGGAGGTAGTGAGTCTTATTTGATCACCAGATTATGAATTGTATTCTCATTGGAAATATTTGGAGGTTTTCCTCCTCAAAGTGGCTTGTTATTCTTATTTTTTATCAAATATTTACAACATATTTCATATTGTATATTCTATTGTTCAAGTTATTTCATTATAAATCGTATTAGAGCATGATCTTGGCACTGTGAAGGCAAGGCATTCTTTTCAATTTCAGAGGTCAAACATATATCTCTCAAAATTTGGTGATTCTTCGTCTTAGTTTTAAAGAGTTTTTGAAAATCATATTGAAGCATCTA
Source organism: Sequoia sempervirens (assembly GCA_007258455.2). Taxonomy (NCBI): domain Eukaryota; kingdom Viridiplantae; phylum Streptophyta; class Pinopsida; order Cupressales; family Cupressaceae; genus Sequoia; species Sequoia sempervirens. Next base: position 24,372 of record VDFB02342118.1, read on the forward strand.
CAATCCATATTTTAGAGAAATTAGAGCAATATTAAGGTATGTATTGCCAAATTAGGGTTTTTTCCAAATGTTTTGAGAGGAATATATCTCTTAGATCTAGGTAAATTTCTTCTTGATTGTTAAAGGGTCTTTCAAGACTACATAGAGGTAGCTACATTTCAAATCTTAGAGGAATTGAAGTAGAATTAAGTGACTTATTACAAAATTAAGGTTTCCAAAAAATTTGCTCCAAAGGCTCCAAATGTGCTAATTTCTTGGAGAGTTTTCTTGGTAAGTGTTATTTTCCCCTAGTAAGTTACAACAAAAAATTTAGATCATTTGGATTTTATTTTAATGATTTATTGTAGAATTAATTTCTCCATCATGATGGGGCCTACAACAAGAGGCAAAAAGAATATTTTCACACCTGAAAAATCTCTTCATAAGGATGAGGTAATAATTAAGTATATTACTCCCAATGAGGAAATTAGCAAGGTTGAGGAAGGCATTTCACCAGTGAAGACAAAGACAAGGAGGGATATGGATCGACTACAAGGAGATATACATTGCCTAAGAGGAGATATATCAAACATATGAAGCATGTTAAATGCTTATATAAATGGATCAAGAAAGGATGTCTTAATCAACTAAGGTGAACCATCTAGGTCAGATAATCTTGATCCAAATTTTAATTTATATGGGATCTAGGAACTTGATACCAAAGTTGGATATGTGCAAGTTTGATGGAAAGAATCAACTAACATGGATAAACCAAATGGATAATTTTTTGTTGTACATCAAGTACCAAGTGGACAAAAGGTCACAATGGCCTCCCTATATCTAGAACTAGAGTAATTAATTTGGTATTATGACTATATGTAATTATTGACAAAAAAAGGGTCTCACTATCTCATGGTCAATTTTTACAGAGGAGCTACAATCACAATATAACAATAGTGTGAAAAATAGCTTATTTAACTAACTAGCTAAATTTCAACAAACAAGATCAATCAAGGATTATATTTAGCAATTCCAAAATTATCCTTAAGAGTGGATACAATTACAAAAGAGAACTTGAATGATTTATTTTTGGGTGCTCTCAAGGATCACATTCAACATGAGGTGTGCATGTTTAGTCTTGGCTCCATATTTGATTCTTTTATCTTATCACGTAGGATAGAGGAGAAGTATTTGACTCCTAAAAAGAAAGGGGCCAATGGGATAAGAGAGAAAGGATACTCAACACCGTCTCTTGCTCAACCTACTAGATTAACACCACAATAAATTGAGGAGTGAGAAAAAAGTGTTATGTTTCAATTATGATAGCAAATATAATCGAGGTCATAAATGCAGTGAAAAGTATTTTATATTGAAGGTATAAGTGAGGAAGAAGAGGAGGAACCAATATTAGAGGGTGATATAGATTCAAATGAGGAATCAAAAGATCCCCAACCAATCATTTATTATCATGCACTCTCAAGTTTTATTAGGCCACAAACTCTCAAGGAAGTGGGTTTCTTAAAGAAACTAAGAGTAACGGTGTTGATAGACCCCAATAGTACTTATAATTTCATCAACAAAAAGTTGGCTACTCATCTAAACATTTTATATACTAGCTCCAGAGTTTCATGTCTTGATTATACATGGTGGTACTATTAGTTGTTATGGTAAATATCGTAATATTAAATTATCCAAGGGATATTATCATCTTGATAGCCCAATATTTCCCATCTCCATGGGCATAACAGATATTTTAGGAGTACAATGGCTTACTACTTTGGGAACAATTAAGATGAAGTTCCAGGGGCTATTGGTGAGATTTCAATTAGAAGACGATGGAGCTAAGAAGGTTGTGTTCAAAATCCCTGCAGATAGTAAGCTCTCATCAAATGAAAAAAATCTTAAGAAAGGAGTTAATGGATTTGTGGCCCAATTATGTTCATTAGAAGCCTATCAATCAAATGCTCCCATCCATCTAGATTTAAAATTAATTATAGATTGTCACTCAGTGGTTTTTTGAGAAATGCCTAGAGAACTTCCTCCTAAGATGGATCATGATCATTCCATACAACCAATGTTAGGGAGACAACCACCCAACATCATGCCTTACAAGTACCCATATATACAAAAACTTGAGATTGGAAAGAATGTTCGAGAGATGTTAGAGGCAAGAATTATTAGGCATAACCAAAGTGCTTACTCCTTGCCCATGGTGATGGTGTGTTAAAAGGATAAAACTTGGCACATGTTCCTAGAGAATATAGTGTTTAACATTTACACCATCAAAGGTAAGTTTCCTATTCCAATCATTGATATTTTTTTATATGAATTGAAAGGAGTTGTGATTTTACAATGTTAGATCTTAGATCAGACTATCACCAAATGTGAATTAAGGAAGAAGATATTTCTAAGACAACATTTAGAACTAATGAGGGTCATTATGAGTTTTTTTTATGTCATTTCCTCTTGCCAATGCACCATCTACATTTCAAATTTGATGAATTCCATCTTTAAGAAATTTTTGAGGAAGTTTGTATTAGTGTTCTTTGATGATATATTATAGCAAGACAGAGGAGGAAAATTTTCAACATGCATTAAAAGTTCTCAAATATAATCAACTCTATGTTGAGCCATCCAAGTATGTTTTTGGTCTCAAAGAGGTGGAGTACTTGGGACACATAGTTTCGTATGAAGAAGTAAAGGTGATTCCTAACAAAATTAAGGATATCGTGGAATGTCCCATTTCCAAAACCATTAAGAAATTGATGGGTTTTTTGGGATTAACTAGATAATCTAGAATATTTTTGAAGAATTATGGTTGTATAGTAGCACCCCTTACAATTTATTGAAGAAGGATTTTGTTTATTAGAATGAGTTCAATAATGCAACATTTGAGAGATTGAAGGAGGCTGTGTACTAATCTAGTTCTTGCCACTCCAAACTTCATCAAGGATTTTATTACGGAATGTGATGCTTCAACAAATGGTATAGGAGCATTTCTCATGTAGGAGAGTCAACCCATTGCTTTTGAGAGTTTTCAATTAAAGGGTAAGAATCAAATCAAACCTATTTACTAGAAGGAAATGGTAGTTATTCTTCATATAGTAAAAAATGGAGGCCTTATCTAATGGGTAGAAACTTCAAGGTCAAGACAAATTATGATAGCCTAAAATATTTTTTGGAACAATTATTATCTTTTTAAGATCAACACAAATAGGTTACTAAGATGTTGGGATATGACTTTGAGATTGTATATAAGAAAGAGAAGTAAAATATTGTAGTAGATGCACTATCTAGGAAGGATGACAAGGATGAAGCTTTATTGTGTTTCATTTCAATATTACAATTATATTGGGTAGAAAAATCCAAAGTAGAGTTGCAAAATGATAATGCTACAAGTAATCTCATTCAACAATTATAGAGATCCCAATAGTTTTGATAAGTTTTATTGGAAGGGAGATGTTTTGTGGTATAAAGAGCAATTGTCTCTCAACAAGAACTCCACTCTCAAACAAAAGATTCCCACAAAGCTTCATGACCCAAAATTTGGTGGTCATTCAATATTTTTAAAGACATATCATAGAGTTAAGAAATAATTATTTTGGGAAGGGCTAAAAGGTGATGTTCAAAATTTTGTGGATAAATGTTTGGTTTATCAAAGAAATAAAGCAGAGATAATTAAGACACCTAGTCTCTTGCAGCCCTTACTTATTCCTAGCCAACGTTAGGAGGAGGTCTTCATGGACTTCATCATAGAGCTTCCAACATCTAATTGCAAGAATTTCATCATGGAAGTAATGGATATCCTCACTAAAAATGTGCATTTCATTTCATTATCACATCCTTTTATAAAAAGTATGTTGGCAAAATATTTTTTGGAGAATATACAAAAGTTACATGGTACACCTAAGACTATTATCAGTTATTGTGATCCTATATTTACTGGTCACTTTTAGAGAGATTTATTCTCATTTTTGGGTACTCCATTAGCTCATAGTTTTTCATAACATACCCAATCTAATCGGAAAACTGAGGTTGTTAATAAGTGTTTTAAAGGATACTTTAGATAAAAAACCTCAATGGGTAGATTGGATACCATTTGAAGAATGGTGGTATAACACTTCCTTTCATAGTTCATAAAAAATGTCTCAATTTGTGGCACTCTATGGATATCAATATCCTTCCATCATATATCATTGAAGGTGTCACTAAGATTTCATACCACATGTGCTTCGTCAGTAACAAGTACTTTTAGGACTCAAGGAGAATCTAGCCATGGCACAAAATTGAATGAAGCAATAGGTAGACCAACACCTTAGTGAATGAAGTTTTAAAGTTGGGGATTAGGTTTTCTTGATATTGTAGGCTTATAAGCAAATTTCATTGAAGCAATAGACAAAGAACAAGTTGTCCCCGAAATATTATGGCCCATACAAAATCATACAAAAGATAGATAGTGTTGCCTATTAGCTTGATTTATTGCCAACAACAAAGATACACCCATTTTTTCATGTTTCATGTTTGAAGAAGGTAATTGGGCATAATATCCCTACTTAAACAACATTACTAGAGCTCAATGAATAAGGAATAATCATATTGGAACCAGAGTTCATCTATCAAACACACACAAAAACTAAGGAGTAGAACACTCAATGAGTATCTTATCCAATGGAAGAATTTACCATTTGAAGATTCCACATGTGAGGATGAAGAGTTCATTTATAATCATCTTCACTTGATTCACATTGAGGATAATGTTTCTATAAATAAGGGGGACATGCTACATCCTTAATATTAGAGTATACATAAGGTTATGAGTAGTTGGCTTGTGGCTATTGATGAGACCAAATATTAGCTAGCTTTCTATTGTTTAGTACATAATTTTAGACATTTCCAAATACTCATTTCATACATATTCCTAAACTTTACTCTCTTTTTATGATCATCATGCAACTTGAACCTAATTTTAGTATATGGAAATATGATTATGATATGTTAGTAATTGCATGGTTAAAATGTGTGAATATTTATGGAATACAGTGTAGATATATGTTTAAATTATGGTTATTAGTATTGTGTATATGTTAGGTGAATTAACTCCTTACAAACAAGAAGCCAAAGCAAGTAGATTGTAGCCCGCAACAACTAGAGAGCGCAAACCACAACCAAAGGGATTTTAGATAGCGATGTAGGAGAAGTTCTAGAATAAGAAGAACGTAGAAGTTACATAATTAGAGGCATTTATTTATAAGGATTATTGTGAGTCACCATGTAATTTAATAAGATTACTGGAGAGGAAATTGGCTATTATTGGGAATCCAACGTGACTATTTCCATAGTCCACATTTTTGTTTTACCATTGCAGCAAAGTTGCAATCCTAATCAACTTCTTCTGCTTTTTAGTTATGTAGACTTTGTCACACTCTATTTCTTAGGGGGGTGGTGATTTGCATTTAGATTTCCATTTTGAGTACTTGTTTCAATAAGACTCCCCCGAACCTATATATATGGCTCGGTGGTCAAGGAGAATAACTAGCATAGAAAATATAGCAATTAGATATGTTCCAAAAGTTTTCTTTTGTTTACACAGATAATACTTGTTTCTAGTTTGTCATACTCTATTTCTTAGTGGAGTGGTGATTTGCATTTAGATTTCCATTTTGAGTCCTTGTTTCAATAAGACTCCCCCAAACCTATATATCTAGCTCGGTGGTCAAGGAGAATAACTAGCATAGCAAATATAGCAATTAGACATGTTCCAAAAGTTTTCTTCTATTTACACATATAATACTTATTTCCAATTATGTTTTTAGGAGTAAGATATCTCTGAATATTTTGGTTGGATTGTGAAATATTGCTTTATGTAATGAAGAGGTTTTTAGTTCACCATTATGTTTAATTGATTTGAGAAGCTAGATTTGAGTTCATCCTGTGGAGACAATCACTTGAGCAAGGTCCACTCAAGGTAATTGTTCCCCGCTTTAATTTTTGCACATTTATTTTTGTTGTTAAAATAGTTACCTTCATTATTGCATTTTTCTTAATCAAATTCTTCATGTCGTGAATGTGAATACAATCATTGTTAGGAATAGGATGCCATTTAATTGCAATCCTAAACATATTTCATTTATCTCCTAAGTCCTTGGAAAGTTTTTCCCAACACTAGGATTAGAAAGAGATTAAATTCAAATGAAATGAACACATAAATTGACATTTGTAATTAATTATAAATGATAGGAACATGTGGGGATGCCCAAGAAGAGCTCATACAAAATAGGAGCACATGGGGCACCCACATGGAAGGTAGAACCCACCTTGAGTTAAGTTAACTATTTGGAGAAAGATAACACTTTAGTAATGCATGTAAAGATCCTAAAAGTTAGGAATTGATGTTTACATGCATGGAGTTTAGTTTAGTTTAGTTTAGTTCAGTATCAGTTCAGTTCAATTTAATTCAGTTCAGTTCAATTCAGTTATGGTTTAGTTATCTTTAGTTGCATGTAGTTAGTTTCAGTTGAATGCTAGTTGACTTCAGTTGACTTGGAATGCATGACTAATGACTTGAGTTGCATGACAAATAACAGGTGATACATTCAGTTAAGTGGGGATGATCAATCATGCATCTTATTTGCATGAATTGACGGAGATATATGTTTCAGTTAACAAAGATTGACTTGGACCCACCTTGGGCACCCAAGTTGGCATCTTGGAGTTAACACTTATGCATGAGAAGATATTTTATAAGGCTGAGTTAAGTGGGCCCATTCTTTGGTGCCAACTTTGAGGAGGAGCTTACAAGATATCTTTGTAATCAATGTTGAGTTAGGACTTTAGTTTTGGATGCCTAAATTGATGAAGGACTTGGTTTGACATTGTTTTTTCATAGAAGAACTCTACTTGCAAAGAATAGGCATAGGTTTTGTGAGATAAGCTTTGTGCTTTGTAATTGTAAACTCTTTGGAGTTTATAGGGCTCATTATTGTCTATAAATTGTAGCAAGTTGAAGAAAGTTATATTAGAGTTTATTGTAGGTCGTGACGAAGAATTCTCGAAGGAAAAAGAAGCATCTCAAGCAAGAATTGATAAATAATTATTGTAATCTTGTTCTAAGGTTAAATAATACAAGCACTATTGATTCTGGTGGTGGAGTTTTTTCTCGAAAGGGTTTCTCCGTGGTATATGTTGTGTCACTTCTATCTTCTGGTCTTATTCTTCTACAATCTTCTGTCTATTTCTACAAATGGTAAAATGAATCTAAACAAATAATCAGCTACAAATAATTTGTAACAAAGAACACTTAATTAGATCTACAATCTCATAGTGTTACAAAGTATTAAGCTACATAATAACCTCCATTTTTTATAATCATGAATAAGATCTTGTCTTGTATTTCATGCTTTGTTTGTCTCAATGAATTATCCTCTAAAGTGAGTCAAAGGTAGCAGTATTAGTTAGTTATAAAATTCATTTTTGACAGTGAACTAGTCACAGTCTTTAGCTATAAGTATGTGTAGCAATAGTTCCAGATCCAATTATTTTACTATTTTGCAATTTATATTTTTTCCACATGTGTAAACACCTATATTAAGATGATATAGGTAGTATAGAGTCTTTGGATGCACATACAGTTCCAACATCATCACAAGCTTTACATTAGCCCTAGTCGATAGTTATATAGAGTCTTTACAAGGGTTTAATGGGTTGTTTAGTCAGGTACCACCTTTGAATTGTGTGAATATCACCAAGTTTACTAAGCAATAATAGGGCCTTACATTTTGGCACCATTGTCGGGGACGGTGCTACATTCAAAGATTCATCTATGTTATTTCAAGCTTTCTTAGTTTAGTATTTTGTTTCTAGTATTAGGACAATTAGGTTCTATTCCGTCAATACCAAAACATTTTACTAACATTTTGTAGAGTGGGTGACACAAAAATTCATAAATTTTGTATGCAGAAGCAATGAGATGCTTTGGGAAAATTTCTCCCCTCAACACACAGAGCTAAAGAGGATATTGGTGATCACAATGACCAGAGCAAGGGTATTCTTAAAGAACTTTCCCTTTCACCAACATCCACTGCAAATATAGAAGAGACCTTTCAAATCATGGTCGATGCAGCGGTGGATGACCACCAGAACATTTAACCTTTGAGTTCCCCATTGCCAACTAGGAGAGGGCAACTGCCTTGAAGAAAATCCCTCCTTTAGCATTGTTTGTCTTCTATGGTTTGTTTACTAAGGATCTAGATACCTTCTTGTTTGAGTTTGATGTCCAATGTAGAAGTTATGATTAGACAACAAATGCACACAGGCTCAAACTATTTCTAACAACCTTGAAGGATGTTGCTTTAAGATGGTTTATGGGTTTGGGAAGAGATGTTCCAAATTAAAACACTATGAAGAAAAAGTTCTTGGAGAAATACTAGGACTACTATAGAGGAATTGACAGAAGAAGAGATGACATTTTTTAGGATGTCTCAGAAAGAAGATGAACCATTAGAGGACTATGTAGAAAGGTTCTAGTTCTACTCGAAGAAGAATCCACAAAATAGGCTTTCAAAATAATTTTTGAAGTTAGTGTTTTTAAGAGGAGTCAATGATGATTGTATGGATGCCCTTAACCTTATTGGGTCAGGAGATATATCACAATTACCTTTTGAAAAAATTTACAATGTTTGTAGGAACTATTCAAGGACTAAAAGGACTAAAGGGGATAGAACATCTTCCTTCAACAAGACATCTAATGGAGTCTCTAGAGTGGAATTGAGTAACCAATTGTAAAACATGAATTAAGACACAATAATCCATTTGGCTACCCAATTGGACACTCAACATGTGAAGAAAAAGAAAGAAGAGGCAGAGGCAATCCTTATTGAATATTGACCTAACTACAGACATAGAAAAGCTAATTGCAAATGCAAAAGAGTAGCAAGTATTTATGAGGATAGACCAAGGAAACTAGACTTTCAAGCACTGAAGGGTGAAGATGGAAAATTGTTCTATACTGTACAAAGGAGGCCATGGCAACCAAGACAAGGTATGCCTCAAGATCCTTTGAATTTCAATACACCATTTCCAGTTAGCAATCAAAATTTCTCTAGTTGGAACCCTCAGCCTTGGGAAAACATACAAAACCAATGGAAAAATCCTCAACCAAACTGGAACTAGCAGCAAAAAAACATGTGGGCACAAGAAAAATTTCAATGATCTAACTAAAACCCCCAATGGTCACCACAAGAAAACCAATGGCAACCTTAATGGCAAAAATTCCAATAATGGCAAAACCAAAATATGAATTATCAACAAATTTGCAACCACAACAACAAGCCATCATGCCCAATCCAACAAATCCATCGTCTTAGCCACCTAGGGAACCTCAACTGTTAGCCCAACCTACACCTAACCCAAATAAAAAGCCTATTCAACAGGCCTACACTAACAAGATTTTTCAATACCCTACTTATGGGGTAGAGGTGAGTGATATCCTCCTCAAACTAGGAAAAACATTGGTTGGTCCTTCATCCCCTTAAATCACTAAGTTGGTAGATGAGGAAACCTCAATAGAGACCTTGGACAACCCACCTTTAGAGCTTGAGTCAAATTAGGTCAACCAAACTATTTTTGGTCTAAGACCCTCCATTCCCCAAATGATTAGCTATTCAAAGACACCAGACCCAAGCTAAAACTGACTTGTTGGGGCAACTTAAAGATGTGTGTATAAAGATACCCCTCATCTAAGCCATCAAGAACATTCCAATTTATACTAATATAGTGAGATACCTTTATCTTAAAAAGCAAGGAAGAAAGAGAAAATACCCTCAAACTATACATGTCTTAGGGAAATTGCTAACATTATGTTGGGAAACATAACTGTCCCCAAGTATGCATATCTTGGAAGTCCAGTTGTAGATGTTAAAATAAAGGGCACTCTCATAAAGAATTCCTTGATTGACTTGGGGGCAGGCATTAATGCAATGAATAAGGAAACAATACAACTACTACAGTTAATAAACCTTAGACCTACACCCGCTGTTCTACAATTGGTAGATAGGTCAAAAGTAAAACTTGAGGGCATCATTAAGGACTTGGTCATAAGATTGGATTCATGGGAGTACTATGTATATTTCATGGTATTACAACCAAAGGCTAACCTTGCAGGTTATCCCCTTATTCTAGGAAGACAATGGTCAACAAAAAATGATGCATTTATAGGTTGTACGTTTGGAAACATGATTATCTCAAATGGGAATGTGACCAAGAAGTTGGTCCTTTATCCACCAACCCAACCTCATGCAAATTTAGAGTAGACCATTTGGTCTAACCTAGATGAGGAAGACCAATATTCCTTGCAGACTCTCATGACTATTGAATGCAACCCTTTATTGAGCAACCAAGATGAGGATGATTTAATAGCACACATCATACAAAATAACTGCAGTAGGGACCCGCAACAATAAGACTGCCTATCATGTCTACAAGATCCTCTTCAAAATATTATACCTACTAGTTCATCAGAGTCAATATCCCAACTTTTCCATTCTTTATCGCCAACACAATGTGTCCCAAATATAATAGGACTTGACCTTTTATCTGTTTAAACAACATCCAAGATATTGGAAATCATGCTAGGTAAAATGTTAAATGTTAGCAATGAATTAATTGCTAAACAATAGAATTCCCTAACCACTCTGTTGAAGGCACACATAATAGCCTTTACATGGGATTACCATGACATGAAGTGGATTGATCTAGATCTATGGATGCACAAGATATATACATGTATGATGGTTTCAAACCAATCAGACAATCCTAGAGGAGAATGAACCCTGCACTAAGAGACATAGTCAAAAGTGAATTAAAAAAATTGTTGGATGTAGGTTTCATTTACTCTATTTCTGACAATCAATGGGTGTCACCTCTAGTTATTATCCCAAATAAAGGAGGGAAATGGAGAGTGTGTGGATTATAGAGAATTAAATTCATCCACTAGAAAAGACCACTTTCCACTACCATTCATTGATCAAGTACTTGACTCCCTAATAGGTAAAAAGTACTTCTCCTTTCTAGATGGATTCAATTGCTACAACTATATCATAATAGCTCTAGAGGACCAGGATAAACCACCTTTACATGCCCTTGGAGCACATATTCATATTCTATTCTTCCCTTTGGAGTATGTAATGCTCTAGCCACTTTCCAAAGGGTAGTGCTGAGTATATTCTTTGATTTTGCACATGACTCCATGGAAATCTATATGGATGATTTCACAAATTATGGGGAAACATATGAAAAAGCACTTAATAACCTAGAGGTCTTAAAGAGGTGTCGAGAATAAAATCTATCCCTTAAGTCATGAGAAATGTTTCATGATGATGACCCAAGGGACTGTGCTAGGAAATTTTGTATCAAGTGAAGGGATTCAAGTGGATCCAAATAAAATTAAGATAATATCCACACTCACCATGCCACAAAAACAAAGAGATGTTAGGAGTTTTCTAGGACATGTTGGCTACTATAGAAGATTTATTTAGGACTTTAGAAAAATTGCAACCCCTTTATTTATTTTATTCGCACATGATATAGAATTTGAGTGGACCACAAAATGTCAACTCTTTTGAAGCACTCAAGATAGTATTAACCAAAGCACCTATCTTGAGAGGACCAAACTAGACTTTTCCTTTCCACATACACACAAATGCTTCTGAATTTGCTATAGGAGCAATACTTCGACAAAAGGAAGGTAATAAGGAGTATGCCATATGCTACATTAGCAAGAACTTATAAGGGGAAAAACTCAACTACATAGTCACAAAAAAGAGATGTTAGCAGTTGTCTATGCAATTAATAATTTTAGGAATTACATCACAGGATATCTAGTCTTTATCCACACTAATCACACTGCAATAAGGTATTTAATGAATAAACCTGTGGTTGGTTGCAGACTTGTCAGATAGCCATTATTACTGTAGGAATTTGACATCACCATAGTGGATAAGCCTGGAAAAGAAAATGTGGTGGAAAATTTTCTATCCATATTACCAACTCAATTAGCAAAAGATGTTGATGATACTTTTTTAGATGAGAATTTATTTTCTCTAACTCTACACACACCTTAATTTGCTAATATTGCTAATTATCTAGTAGTAGGGAAGATACCACCTCATTTCTCCCCTAGAGAAAAGAGACAATTGGTGCACAAACATTTTCCCTACTCCTAAATAGCTCATTATTTATTTTAGACAGGTCCAATTAATATTATGAGGAGATGCATAAGAGAGGATGAAGTCTATGACATCCTCAAATCTTTCCATGATGAACCCTACGGGGGACACTTTGCTACAAAGAGGACTACACTCAAGATACTCACCACTGGCTACTACTAGCCTACACTTCATAATGATGCAGTGAAATACATTAGGATCTGTGACAGGTGTCAGAGGATTAGTAGGCCAACTAAAATAGATGATATTCCTTTGCAACCATAGTTGGCACTAGCACCATTTGATGAATGGGGGCTAGACTTCATTTGCCCAATATCACCAACATCAAATAATAATGAGTATATCTTAGTTTGTACAAATTATCTAACAAAGTGGGTTGAAGTTAAAGCATTGTAATTTGCTAGAGATGGAAATGTGGCTAAATTCCTATATGAAGACATATTTACAAGGTATGGAGTGCTAAGAGAAATTATAACTGATCAGGGTCCCCAGTTCACATCAGAGTTGATTACTAAATTGGTCCAGGAATATGAGATAAGGCATAGGAAGTAAACATCCTACTACCCTCAAGAAAATGAGAAGGTGGAAGTAACAAATGGGGAGATTGAAAATATCTTGACCAAAATAGTGCAAATTCACAGGAAAGATTGGGCAACTAGGTTGCCTGAGGTAGTTTGGGCCTATAGGACAACTTGGATTACTACAACAGGGTTTTGTGTGACCAAAAAATATATAGTTGACATTTTTACGCTCACTTGAGTCTTTATAATGGGCTTTGGCTTGATTTTTCCTAGGCATAATGTTGAAATGAGGTCAAAATATTCATATTAGGGCTTAAACATTCAAATTATGATGTCTTGTGAAGGTGTTGTGAAGTGTTGTAAAACATTTCTACACTTTTCTAGACTCTATTCATTACAATTCACCTAAAAATCATCTTTTCATCACTTATTAAGTCCTATTTTGAAGTGTTGTAAAGTCTTGTAACAAGATTTCACACTTTTCTCGGCTTAATTTCACTAATTCAACCCTTTCTCATGTTTAAATGACCCCTTTATACACTTTCCAACCATTTTCAAGTGTGTTGTTAAGGATATTCCTGTTGGACAAGTTTTAATGCCCCAAAATTCCCAACACCCACTTAATTTACTTAAGTGGGACTAAGTTGTCGATAGGGGCAACTTAGTCCTTTTTGGCACAAAACTAAAAATAATTTGAAAATTCTAGCGAGTTTTTATCCTCTAAACCTTGAGGTCGGCCTATGATGTGTTTCAAGAAATTTTAGTGAAATCAAGTATAAATAAGGGCTTTTCACCTCATTTTACATCTCCTACAATCATCTATCTTCTAATCACATTAAGCATTAAGCAAATCAAGCATTATCAAGTCAAGCTATTGGAGGTCTTCGTTGCACATCTTCAAATTTTGAGCATCCATGGTGTGGTAAGTTTATGACATTTGCACTTGCATGTTATCTATTTATCCTACTCTTTTCATTCTATTTCATTGTTTAGGTTTTAATTACCAAAGTGGGGTTTGACCAAGGCAAACCCCTATTCTCTAACCCTCAACCATTTTTCCCCTTTTGCATGTGACTTTTGTATGAAAATTTGTCAAGAAATAGGTGTTGAAAAGTGATAAAAAAGTTCACAAAGTCAACCAAATCAAGACAACCCTAATTCAAGCTTGGAGAAGACTTTTTGCCCCGTTTTCTATAGAAACAAGTACAGACACTTGCTAGGAAAGAAAGTACAGATCAAAGACTTCCAAATTTTGTGCAAAAATCCCCAAGATTTGCATGAGTACTAAGTTGCCACTAGTGGAAAATTAGTCCTGCTTCTGGGCTTGAAATCTAATTTTGACATTTCTGGATACCCATTTGGTAGATTCCCGTTCTGGCAAAGTTTCCCGAAATTGGGATTAAGTCGCCCAAACTGGCCTAAGTGTCCTGATCAACATTTCAGTTAAATTTCCAGAATTCTAGAATCTCCCACCATTAGACTTTTGATTCTAGGTGCACCCCTTCCTTTATGTTCTGTCATTTCATCATTTAGTTGCATTTCTTAGGAATTTTTGCATATCACATTGTGTTTTCAAACTCTTTACATTTTCATAGTTTTGCATCATTAAATCATTTCATTTTCAAATAAGAGCATTAGGACATCTTAATTAGGCATAATAAATCTCATTAACATTAGTCTTGAGTGTAAACCTTTGCATTTTGGTTCCCCATCCAATTCCCCTTTTCTCCTTTTAGGTGAAAAACCCTAGGAGGAGGAAAGCATTATGACCAGGTAAACCAAAATCATTGTTTACATTTTGGTGAACCTGCATCTTTTGAACACTATTCCTTTCTAATTTTCAAGTGCACTTGCATTGAATCTTGCATTAGTTAAAGTGCATCCTAGGGTTTCAAATTGCATTAGTGAAAAAGTTCATATTAACTTGCATTATTGCATCTTGCATTGAAAAAGACAAAAACTCTGCATTTACATACTGTAGTTGCATTTGTGCATCTAAAAGACATAGAATTACATTTAAAAATTCTGAAAAAACATAAAAAAAAATCATTAGTGGGACTAAATCGCCACCCTGGGCGACTTAATCCTTTTGTATATTTTGCATTGAAATTTCTGGTAATTCTTGGGTATTTTCTGTATTTCTATTTTCTGGTACTGCATCTCTGTTTCAGTTTATAGAATTATTGTTTTTATCATTTTATTTGTCGTAGATTGTATTGCATTTGCATCCACTCTATCTCTTATGGTACTTGTATGAGTGTTTGGTGCCCCATTGATAATACTCTAGTGAGACAAAATTCTAGACTTATGGCTTCCCGCAATAACACTATCATAGCAGACCTTGGGATCTCAAGAGCTCCTACTCCTAGTATGGACAATGTTGCATTAGGCATTGATCATACCACTTCTATGCCTTCACCTTCCCACCCTATGAATGTTGACACACACACTAGTGCAATTCCGCAAGATAAAGTCATAAGTATTCATGAAGATTTTGCACATTTACAACAAGACTTGTCCCTTGAAAACATTTTCGCCACTGCCATACCTTCCATAGAAAACCTTCATCATTTGATTTAAAGTGATGATGGCTTACAAGTTATGAAAAAAATTACTGAGATATATAATAAACATGCTCCTTCCACATCCCACTTAGCAAACATAGTTGTAAGACAAGGAGGATCTCACATTCCTCCCCCTTCAACCATAACATCGATACCAACTTATACCACTCCTCAAGTTACAACCACTATGCAACAGGCTAGTCATGTGGTTCCTTCTTTCACAATTCCAACTAGCATTCCTAGTTCTTTTGTGGCATCAAACATTCCCTCTTCCACCTTCACCCCCCTTAGTGTCCCTTTCACTTCCCCTAACATTACATACACTCCATCTCCATTTTCTCTTCCACCTCATACCACTTACTCCGATCCCATCATTACACAACTTCTTAACATTGTTTCATCCATGCAACAAAAAATCTCCACCATTAGCCAAATTCAAACTGCTCCACCTACATACCATGTCCGTAGTAGTCTGTTATCCCTTGGAATCTTATGCACTTAGATGCCACAAGGAATTGAAATGCCTAGGCTTGAGAAATACGAAGGTAAAGGAGACCCTACCAACCATGTCAATACCTATATAGCCTTGTGCAGTAATTTTGTTCTTGATGATAAATTATTAGCCAGACGTTTTCCTCATACCTTAAAAGACACTGCATTGGAGTGGTTTTCCAATTTACCTAATCATTCCATCTGATCATTCAATGAACTTGTAGATGCCTTTATAAGTCAATTTCAAGTCCATATGACTCCTAAAAATACTATGGTTGATTTAATGTGATGTAAACAAAATACTAATGAAAAAGTTACAAATTTCATTTCATGATATCATTCATTATATGCTCAAATTGATGTTAAGATTTCTGATTCACATCTACAAAAGATGTTTATCGAGAATTTGCATACTCACCTTCAGGATAAGTTAACTATGATGAAATTTCCTTCGTTCTTACATTTATGTACAACCCTTTGTGACTATCATAACTCAATTTCTAGTCGTGATTCAAAGTCCACTTCTAATCGAGCTGAGAAGTCTGAGCAAACCACCCACAATAATACACAAAACTTTAGAAAACCAAATCGAGGCCTTTTACAGTTCAATCAACCTTCTCTGCAACCACCCCAACCTATTCCAAATCAAGTGGCAACTGTTCAAAAATCCATCCCTTATACCTATGGGGACCCAAAGAGACAATTTACCCCCTTACTTGATACCCTTCATAACACGATGAACCAATTACTCCAACAACAAATGATAACTTTGCCTATAGTTAAACCACTTCATACCACCAATCCTTTACCACCCAACTTCAAACCAAATGCTTATTGCCATTTTCATCATCAAAATGGCCATGACATCAAACAATGTAATCGTCTAAAATACTTAGTTCAAGACCTAATTGATTTGGGTTGTTTGTCCATTGCGGGTGTCAATGATCAAGGAAATAAGTCCATTGCACCCCCTAACCAGAACTTACAAATCTTTACCAACCCCATGCTTAAACACAACATTTCATTTATCAAGGCTAGTTATCCTTCAAACCCTCGAGTCATCAACATTTCTATAAATAATGAACATGATGTAACTCCAAATGATACCCAAGTTACTCCTATGGATAAACTTGTGGGTGCAATAGACATTATCCCTCATAAGGGCCCAACCAACAAACATCTTGATATCACTGTTTCTTCCAAAGATATACTTAAAAAGCTTCCTAATGGTCCTCTTTACATAGCCAACTTAATGTATGATAAGCCCACCAATGGGATATTAATAGATCCTTCTTGTGGTGAGAATGTGATCACAGAAGAATTTTTAGTACTACATGAGTTGTATCAAGATGACTATAATAAACCAACTACATGGATTAAAACACATAATGGTTTTGCATGCCCTTTGATCGGATCGATTGTACTCCCCTTACAAGTGGGACCTAAAAATTTGGACGTAACATTTTTCTATTATTTCACAATCAGATCAATTGTCTACGGCTGGGCCACCCTTGGCTTCGATCAATGAAAGTGGCCCCCTCTGTTGTTCGCAAATGTTTGAAGTTTCCACATGGCAATAAAATATTTACCATAAGCCATAGTGGGTTTAACCCATTTTCCTCTAAAGGTAATTTTTCCCTAGAAGCCTTTTGGCCTACCCCTATGGAACCCATCACCCCTCGTAAGGATTTCTTTTTCATAGCCTATCAAAAGTTCAAAGCCAAACATATAGCCGAATTGTCTCTTCATAACTAGTCTTTGTCCACTTCCACTCCTCCTATCCTAGATGAAACCATGCTTCAGCCTGAGTACGACATTGAACAAACCATACAACCTCATGACCAACCACCCATAAACAGTTCTCATTCCTTGCTTAAACAACTAAGAGACAATGAAACCAATCCCATCATGCCACCCCACATTAAACAAGTGTATAAAGCTAAAGAGAAAGTGATTGAACCGTCTTCTTTGGTTTCTTCTATTCTTCCCCCTCTAGAAGAAAAGGAACCTATGATGGATCAACCCATTCTTACATCTCAACAAGTTCAAAATAAAATTAAACACAACCACAGTGCTAGAGAGCATAGGCATCATCGTCGTCTCCTTGCTCGTCAGATGTAAAGCGAAAATAATCAAGACAATCAACCTCTTCCTTTGTCAGAAGCAATAGATGATCACCCTCCTCCTCTTGACCTGCCACAAGATAACATGATCTAGCCCTCACAACAAAATGAATCAATCCAACCGCCGCAACTTTTGATCCATCCTTCCTTGGAAATAACCCTTCGTCCTCCTATCATAATTAACCTTGATGACGACGATGATGAAGAGATCACAAAAATAGATGAAGAAGTGCATAACAATATAAATTCATTATTTTCATCTACCATGAGCTTAAATGATAAATCTTCTCAGCCAAGTGAAGAACTTGGCACATCTCCTAGTTTGACCCTTGCAATTCTTCCTTTGGACAGTCAACTGCCCTCGCAATATACTGAACATGATTGGGAGGCAAATGATTATTTAGATGGTTGACTTGCATTCACCTTGCTAGCCTTTTACAATTTCATTTTTCTTTGATTTGCTTATATGTGCGTACTGTGTTCCCCCATATTGTGCATTTGATGTCCTCTTTCTTTATACACTTCTTCTATTCGTATCTCTATTCTTCTATATGTCATGCATTCCCTTTTTATTTTGTTTTGTGTTTTCATTTTGGGGATGATGCAAAGCGTAGAGATGCCCTATGTCTCTTCCATGTTGACCCAAAAGCTTTTCCTTTTCTTTTCATTTTCTTTTTGCTTGTTTTTTCCTTTTGGGGATGAGACAAAGCATTGAGACCGCAATGTCTCTTCCATGTTGACCCAAAAGGTCCCTTTTTTCTTTTGTTTT
>VDFB02342119.1:0-100256 GCA_007258455.2 Sequoia sempervirens
CTACACATACCCATCATATCACCACATTTTGGCCCATCATGATCCTGCACATACCCATAAAGATAAGGATAGAAAGGATAAGAAATACAAGTTGTATTATGTTAAAGAAGAATTTGAAATATTTGACGATGAATCTGATAATAAGGGTTATGATAGTGAATGCTTATTTTTTGCTTTAGAGAATAAATTTGTGTCTGCTAACTCAGGAAAATGTGCAAGGAAGAATGCTTCAGAGAACAAAAAGAATAATATGGAAGGTACTTTGGTCACAACCTTTCATGTAAGACAAGATGAAGATTATTGGGTGATTGATAGTGGATGTTTTAATCACATGACCAGAGATAAAAGTAAGTTCACTAAACTTGAAAAATATGATGGTGGTTTGGTCATGTTTGGTGATGATTCAGGAGCTAAGATTTGTGGGAAAGGCACAATTAGTTTTGATGGAGTACACAGTACTGATGATGTATATCATGTAAAGCGTTTGAGGTATAACCTTTTGAGTGTTGGATAGATGTGTGGAAATAGTTTTAAACTTGTGTTTTAGAATAGTACCTGTGAAATCAAAAAAGGATCTAGAGATATGGTTGTTGTTGGAAGGAGAAATCATGGAAACATCTATCAACTTAAGGGAGTTGATGGTCAATTCCTTGAATCTCAAGTCAGTGAAAGTTGGTTATGGCACTAGAGAATGAGACATGTAAAATTTGATAATCTGGTCAGAATCAGTTCAAGAGATGTTGTCTAAGGTCTACCTAGAATCATAAAGCTTGCTAATACTATTTGAAAAAGTTGTTAGTTAGGGAAATAGACAAGATGGAACTTTAAGGGAAAAGAGAAATCTACTACCAGAATACTGGAATTAATTCATACTAACCTCTATGGTCTAACTAGAACAAGAATCTTGAATGGTGTTAGGTATTTTATGCTCCCTATTGATGATTATTCTCGAATGACATGGGTTGCTTTTTTTAGAGAGAAGAATCAGGCTCTGGATAGGTTTAAAGTGTTCAAAGGAGTGGAAAATGAAGTAAATTTGAAGATCAAATGTTTGAGATGTAACAGAGGTGTAGAATTCACTTCCAATTAGTTTAGTACATTTTGTAAACATTAAGGCATAAAGAGATAGTTTTCTGCTCTAAGAACCCCTCAGCAGAATGGGGTTGTTGAGAGGAAAAATTGGACAGTATAGGAAGCTACAAGAATCATGATGAAGGAATCAAATGTACCAGATGTGTAATAGAGAGAGGCAATACACACTACTATTTATGTTCTTAATAGAGTTCATATTAGAGGCAATGGCACAAAGACTCCTATTATGAAGTGCTTCAAGGTATTTCAAAGTAGATGCTACATAAAAGGAGATGATGAAAATCTTGGAATGTTTGATGCTAGATCTGCTGAAGGATTTTTTCTTGGGTACTCTATTACTAGCAAAACATATAGATGCTTCAATAAAAGATTGAGGAAGATTGTTGAAAGTGCTAATGTGAAATTTGATGAAGACATGCAAAAACCTATTGAGATAAGTGAAGTTGAACCTAATAATCCTATATGTGAACAAGTACCTAAAGAGAAAAAGGAGATGGAAGAAGAAGAAAAAGAATAGGCTGAAGAAGAAGAATAAAATGAACCGAAACCTATTGTTAAGACTCCTAAGTATGTGCAAAAGAATCATCTAGAGGAACAGATAATTGGAGATAAGAGTGAAGGTGTGAAGACAAGAAGTAAGGTAGCAGCTGAGGTAAAACTTTTTTTACTCTCTAAAATTGAACCTATGTCTATGAGTGAAGCATGTGAATATGAGAGTTGGATGAAATCTATGAAAGAAGAGTTCCAATGAATAGAAAAGAATCAGACATGGGAATTAGTTCCTAGACCCGTGAATAAGAATGTTATTGATTCAAAATGGGTGTTTTAGAATAAGCTGAATGGAAATGGTGAAGTTATACGAAATAAGGCAAGACTTGTATGTAAGGGATACTCACAAGTTGAAGGCATAGACTTTGAAGAAACATTTGCCCCTGTAGCTAGAATGGAAGCTATTATAATTTTTTTGGCATTTTTTTCCCATAAGGATTTCAAAGTGTATCAAATGGATGTCAAGTCAACATTTCTGAATGGTCAATTGGAGGAAGAAGTATACATGGAACAACCTGAAGGATTTCAGTTATCTAACAAACCAAACATGGTTTGTAAGTTGAAGAAGGAGTTATATGGACTGAAGCAAGCTCCCAGAGCTTGGTATGCAAGATTGGATAGATAACTGACAAAGAAAGGATTCAACAAAGGCTTTGCTGATGAAATCTTTACTTCAAAGTGCAAGGTAACAAAATGTTGATAGTAGCTATATATGTTGATGATATCATCTTTGGTGGAAATGATGGCATGTGTAGGAGATTTGCTAAAGAAATGCAAAAAGAATTTGAAATTTCCATGATTGGTGAGTTGAATTTATTTCTTGGTCTTCAAGAAAATCAAATTTATAAAGGGATATTCATTTCACAATCTAAGTACGTGAAAGAGTTGTTGAAGAAGTTTGTGTAAAGAAAAACACTTCCTTAATCCAAAAAATCACTATTTTTTTTAACAAGGTAAATCTCTTAATGTCTTGCTCAATTAGTTGTATACTCAGGAACTTCTATCCATACGGGATAGGAATCTATCCATCTGGGATAGGAATCTAACCATATGGGTTACATTAATGTCCATACAGAACTATGACTCATGTATCCATCTGGGATAGGCATCTAACCATTTAGGTTAGGTTAATGTCCATACGGGACCAAGATTTATCTATCCAAATAAGGTATACATCTAACCATATAGGTTAGAGAATGCTCTGGCCAGAGACTTAGACTCATTAGGACCATCTGGGTCTTGAGTCACTCTCTAAAGACTATACTCCCCTACTAGGAGTGCACTGAGGTCGATGTCCTTAGGAGTATGTGAGATAATAGTAAAAGCTTGAGTCCTACCTCATAATTTTGCCTAAAGCCTTAGGGAATCAAGCGAATCCATCCAAGATTCCTTCTGAGTATAACAAGTAATTTCCAACTTCAGTTTTAATATTTATTTATCTTTATTTAACTCAAGGTATCTTAACAAGACCAACAAGACAAACACCCTTAACCCAATCCTAAATCCCTGCCCTAAGTGCTTGTGTACTAGGGACAACTTCATCCCTAGACTTCCTATATACACTATTTTAACATGGGGTCAAGGCGTATAATATGTAGTTTTGTATTCTAATCTATTGTTTGATGTAAACTATTTTGTTGGTACATGACCATTTCTAGGGCCATTGCCCCAGACAATTTCTCTTCAGTTGCTACCCACATAAGGGAGAATATAAAGCATAAAGATTCATGCTAATATTTTTCTTGTTTCCTAATTCATCTATGTCCTAAATTCCTATAAGTCACGTCACTCTTTCCCATTAAATAACAAATAATAAAAGATAAAAGAATTAAAAAGTCAATCCACATGCCCAAACCCTATTGGGGTTTTCTATGATTTTCACTAGCAGATGTAAGTCCATTATAGTATTATCTTTTTTTAGATTATCAATCCAAGAGGGATTTCTAGCCCCTTGGATTTTTACTCCAAAATGATCCTTATTACTCCCTGGCGATTTATAGGGATGATGCCACAAACGCCATTGTTGCAACTTTATTAGGCTATAAGTGCAGTAACTCAAGCACGATGACATTACCCGTAAATGTGAGTCAGAGGCACCATTAATACTGAACACTGCTGGTCGTTATGTTTTCTATCTAAGAAGGAAATTAAATACATTATCAAAAATAAGAAAATTACCTTGTTCACATAAACCAAATGGTAATATAACAACTTTATACCTTCTTGCTAATGAAGTAAAATTAATGAACTTACTAACAAGAAAAAAATTATTTATTCAAAGTACATTTGCTAGAAAGAAGTATTGCATCTACTTATATCCTATGAAAGTAAAACTTTTTGTAATAATGAATTGAATAGTCAATCCATTTATGAACTAAAAACACTAAAAAATAATGTTAAATTCTTCAAGATGGGTGATCTAATTCAGAGATGGTATGAATCTAATTGTTTTGCAATGTTAGTATTTCCTAGAAAAGAAATTTGAATCTATCTATGGCATAGAGTAAAGTAGTTTTGATTTAAATTGCATAACACTAATATTTTGAAGATAAATATCCATCTAATAATTCCAACTCAAGGAGACTTCATGGCATAATCTATTGTTTCAAGACAAAAGGTTTATTAATTTTAATTGAATTGCATGAATAAATAATTCCAACTAAAGAATGCTTTATTTTAATTGCATAAATAATTTAACTAATGTCTTAGATAGATAAAAAAAATACAATGTATTAATCTAATAAGAGCCTTGATTTTAATTGTATAAGTTATACTACTAATTCCTCAAGATTTATGATCTATCTAAAGTAGGTTTGTATTAATTTTTCATAATTTTATTCTTGATAATATTCTAATGATTACATAATGATTTATACATTATGCCCTTGTTGTAATTAAATGAATCAACCTCATTTTAAAAAGAATTGAATCTACTTGCATATTAAGGGAGAAAATTAATTTAAAGAATATCCATGATGTTGAAGAATTAAGTTGATTTCCAATTTATGAATTATTGCATGGATAGAAATTTTATTTGAGGTGTGTGTGTGAAAATCGAGTGTAAGAATTAAAATCAGTTCAAACACACCAATAGAACATTATAACAAAAACAAAACTATAAAAGGAGTAGAAATGTGCAAACTCAGTATCCTGTTCCTGTTGTCATCCTATCGTCCTCTATCTTTAGTGTTTTTGTAGATTCCAGCCTTGTGTTCTCAGATTAAGGGCTAGGCTCAACAAACTGTCTTCCTAAAGAACGAGATCTTGCTATGATATGAATGCATGATTAAGCTATGATAATGATTTTAGCTAAGAAACTTGAAATAAGCAAGATGCTATGATAAATGAATACTAAATGAATTAAATGCATAAACTCTACTTAATTGCCTATTTGCCTATTACCAATGTTTGGATTCACACAAGTATTTATAGGGCTTTCTGACTGATTCTGATTGGCTGTCTTGATTGACGATTGTGATAATTCCTGACAGATCAAACGGTTGAAGAAAGATGAAACTGAAGGATAAGATAGAAGAACCCTAGAAACAGATTTTTCTATTTTATTATGAAAGAGGAAAAAGAAGAGAAGATAAGAATAAAAGAAAGATTAAAAGCTGATAAATAATTAATTAAAAAAATCAATTATTTATTTGTGGAGCACATTCAGCTTTTCTCAATTAAATAAAATATTTAATTAAGCTTTTAAAAGCAGAAGAAAACTTGTGGTGAGAAAAGAGCTTTAATCAGTTTTATTGAAAAAAAGCAGAATATCTCATAATTAAATAAACTATTTAATTATGATATGAGAAGATTGCACAATTAGGTTAAAATACCTAATTTTGAATTTAGAAAGAAATCATAAGATATTTTTAATTAAATAAGATCTATTTAATTAAATCACTTTTATGAAATTAATTAAATGAAACATTTAATTAATTAGAAGAAGAATTAAAATAGAAGAAAGGGGAAATATTTAAACTTAATTAAATCAAAAGATTTAATTTAAATTCAAATAGTGATAATTAATTTAAATAAATAAAATGTATTTATTTAATTAATTAAGTGGACGTATGAAAATAATTAAATAAAATAAATTTATTTAATTATGAAAGAAGAATAAGATGAATGAACAATATAATTAAATTAATTAAATTTAATCATATGTAGAGGACTTTAGAAGAAATTAATTAAATAATAAATATTTAATTAATTGCCAAGATTATAGACATGACCATTTTTATGCGTATACATTTTGCCCCTCTTTGAAGTGATGTGTGAAACATATTACTTCAAAGAAAATAAAATTTTTTGCCCATGATATGTTTCCGATTTTTGATGTCGATGATGCCCCCTCGGGAGATAAATCACGGAAAAAGAAATTGATGAGGAATAGTGATTTAGCTCCTAATAGATAATGTGGTTGATGCCCCAGTGAAAAAGAGGATGAAAAATGGAAAAAATGCCACCACTACCCATCCTGAAAAGACCCTTATAAGGTAAAAGGGGTAAAATGAGGTGTCATTTTCACCCTGCAGCTACAGTGAATTTTGAGCTCTGACAGTGACTTGGCGAAATGGTGATCCCTTTGCACAGACATAGGTTCGAGCGAGCGCGACGGTATCAGAGACCAGTAGCGTATGGACCACCGGTGAGTGATTCGAAACCTCTAAGTTGTTAAATTTCGCATTTGTGATCGATTATGGATTGATTTCCAGTTGGACTGCAATTTTTTTGGAACGTTTTAGCGCATATAGGTAGAGTTTTAGCGCATTCGACAAATAGTTTAGCGCATCTAGGGTTTTCCGTAGCGCATTTAGGCACATGTCAAAAACTGATCTTTTAGCGCACCCGACAGATAAAGTTGCGCATATAGGTCAAAGCAGGCTAGGTCAGAGATTTAGCACATCTAGGGCACAGAACGACGCTTTTAGGATTTGGTCAAAAAATGCTAGAGTTGCGCATTTGATAGATAGAATAGCGCATACGAGGTACAGAGTTGCGCATATGAAGTTTTAGCGCATTTAGGAAATAGTGTTGCGCTTTTGACAAAAACTATGGCGCATATGGGTTTTTAGCGCATATGAGCAACATAGTTGCGCATTTAGGAAATTTTTCCCAGAATGGCCATTTGCTGAAAAAGAATGATGAAAATTGCTTCTTTAGTCAATAGATAGATAAATTATCGGATCATCATGTTGATAGGATAGAAAATCGAATAGAGAACTGATAACTTTGATTTCCGTGATTGAAAATCAAAGAGTAGATTTTGCTTTCTATGATAGAAAACAAATAGTAGATGTGAGATTGACTGATTTGAATTTTGATAACTTTGCTTCTCGCGATTGAAAAACAAAGAGTAGATTTTGCTTTCTGCGATAGAAAACAAATAGTAGATGAGAGATTGACTGATTTGATAACTTCGCTTCTCGCGATTGAAAAACAAAGAGTAGATTTTTGCTTTCTGCGATAGAAAACAAATAGTAGATGAGAGATTGACTGATTTGATAACTTTGCTTCTCGCGATTGAAAAACAAAGAGTAGATTTTTGCTTTCTGCGATAGAAAACAAATAGTAGATGAGAGATTGACTGATTTGATAACTTTGCTTCTCGCGATTGAAAAACAAAGAGTAGATTTTTGCTTTCTGCGATAGAAAACAAATGGCAAAATAGAGATTTAAATTTGCATTCATGATTGAAACACAAACAAAAAAGAATATGTGTTGATTAATTTGCGTTCCTGAAAAGAAAAACAAATAGTAAATGATGGTAGAGTAGATTGATTAGACCTGTTGATAGATTGATGTAGCATTTGATATAGATTATTGATATGTTGATGTTTGTGATGTTGTTTGGACCAAATAGGAGGCTTTCAAAAGCCTCCAGATTAGAGAGCGGTTTCCCTTGTGCTGGGAGCGGATAGGCGAGCTGACACCGGCCGAGTTACAGGTGATTTCAGATTGTGGATTGGGGTCACTGTTGACCATGCCGCGAGGCATTCGGGCCAACAGGGGGCTGTTGACGGCCTTGGCTGAGAGATGGCATTCTGAGCATAACACCTTCCACCTGCCGACAGGTGAGATGAGTGTGACACCAGAGGACGTGTACCAGATTTTGGGGATCCCGGTGGTTGGAGCCCTTGTGTTTTATGACCACAAGGAGGTCGGTGGGACAGAGGCCTTACAGCAGATATGTGGCGATCCTGGTATCTATGGGTACTGGATAGACTGGGATGACTTCAGCAGGTATCCAGCTCTAGTAGCAGTATTGGCAGCTTTTGTTGGAGGTTTCCTTGGACCGGACCATTGGTCCAAGGGATTTGCTGTGGGATGGGGGAGGATGTTAGAGTGGATGATCACTCAGCCACAGAGATTTTCTTTGGGGAGCTGCGTCTTAGCAGATATGTATCATGACCTGCATCGGATTGTATACAGAGGATCCACCGGCACAGTAGGTAGGTAACACTAATACAGTCACAGGTGTAGGAGCTTGACTGTTATCACAGAATAAATTACCGAAGGCAGAGACCTCCCCTTAGGGAGGCAATACATTATATACATATGCGAATGCGGTTGTCCAGCGAGTTGGAGCAAGAAATACTTGTGGCGGGTGCTTTCGATGATGTAGATCTTTGATGATCACGGAGGCGTTACCGCAATTTGCGAGCATGGGTGATGGATCGATTAGAATACCCGTTTGTGTGAAGCGCGGTACGATAAGTGAGGCGCCCTTTATCGTGAAGGTTTTGGCACTTCTGAGTCGCTGAAGGCAGTTTAGTTTCCGCCTTGAGGATGCCGAAGCGTTGCTCATTATAGGCGGCGCAAGAGGACCACAGGATGGGGACCATGCATTCCCTACCAGGCAGCCTACACACAGTACACTTCTTTACAGCCTGAGGTATGGGCGGACAGGCCAGACATACTGGATGCAGGGATGATAGATGACTATGCTCAGTACTTTCATACGCATCATTTTCCATGATTTACAGTGCCAGATGAGGCGAACCATGAGCATTCCGGCCGAGGAGGCGAGGGATCTGGGGAGGTCACGGCGGTGGAGTAGGCTAAGATTGGAAGGGAGGGGCTATGGGTGGGGAGAGGAGGAGGGAGGCGAGGGCGAGGAGGAGGCAGCCGGATGGCGGAGATGATGGAATGTGAGGATGGGGCGGCGGTTGGATGAGTCGATCACAGTTCCGCCGGGGCGGACCGGATCCGGTGCTGGAATACGGTGATCAAAGGTGACGTCTACGCGGCCGGATGGTGCGGTCGGTCACGGTTTCAGGGCGGCAGGCGGCTTCGAGAGTCAGTTAGTGCGAGCATATAGCGATAAAAGATGCGATTCACAGGCACTTACACCGGCTACACGAGCACGAGAACAAGCAGAGCTCGAGCATGAAGCTTGCCCGGCAGATGCAGTTCAAATACCTACGAATCCTCAGGTAGCCTGATTAGTATGAGAGAGGGATGCCTTTTGAAGCGGTGGGCACGGGGAGAGTGAAGTGTAAGCATGAGGTGATGATGCCTGGAAATTACATCCTACAGAGAGCATGCGAGAGGGATTTGAGGCAGCCAGAGAGGCAGAGTACTATAGAGTTCGATATGAGGAGCTATGCCCTCCTGAGCGGCGAGAGCCCTATCCCAGGTCACACAGCCGGACAAGGACCCGATCTTGGACATCGACACACGGCAGAGAGGTTACCGGGCCTCGACGAGATCCTGATGCAGGGACCAGCGGTAGACCACCTCCTTCTGGACCAGCTCCGTCAGGGGCATCGACTAGTTAGCCATTTTTGGGGCTTGATTCATTATGTATACTGAGTTTTGATCATGTATGATGTATTGACCTTTTATGAGTTTCATTGGATATTTGGACATTTGTATTATTTTGATGAGTGATGATATGTAGTGGCGGTATTTCTGATGATGTTTATGTTCATGCATTTATGATATGATATGGATATGACATTTATGCATGTATGTTATGAGATGGATTTTGATATGCTTTTATTACATGTGCGGACTAATCCCTATGATGCAGGATGATCTATCGATTATGATGTGTATGCAATGATTTTGTGATGATGTATATATGTGAGATGGTTATTTCTTTTTGAATTTTCCATGTATGAAATGCATCGTGATTTTGCAGAAGATGAATGTGGTATGAATGGTAATATGGTAAAATGATAACATGATATCAAATTATTGAATGTGTATGGAAATGCAACGGTAGATGATAATAAATGAATGATAAATAATAGATGAATGATGAAATGATAAATGATAAGATGATGAAATGATAAATGAATGATAATGAATGAAAAGATGAATGATAAATGAATGATAATGGATAATGAAACATTAATGGTTTAGATATGAAATGGTAAAAATGAATAATGAATGACAAATGATAATGAAAGGATAAATGATAAACGGAATGATGAAATGATATGAAATGAAATGAATTAAATGTCCAAATGTCCTCCACGAAAAGGTCAAAACTTAATAACAACCGTTTGAAAACCCTCATTCAGCCCTTCAAAATACGAATATGAATCCAATATGCAGATATATATAATGAGCTAATGAACATGCAACTATATGAAACTAACCAGTTTGTTGAGCCTGTTATAAGCCTTCTTGAATCATCATAGAACATTTAAAATGTTGGAAGTATGTACAAGCATCAGAGGGGAAATTAGCGCCAATGATGACCAGAGTACAACTTTCATGGATTTTGATATAGCAAGCGAACACAAGCATCGAGGTATAATTGAACCGAGATGACCTGAGCATTTCTTGCATAAATAGACAAAGATTAACCACCGTTCTGATGCAAATGTGGAACTGTCATCAATGATATTTGCTTTGAGTGTCATGTCCTTTGACATATTTGCATCAGATTGGGCTGTTAACCTCAAGACAGCAGACAAAGAAAAATCATTCTCGTTCCTTGCTACTCTAGTGCAGTACATCATTGAGTATGCTCCCAAGTAATGATATCAAAAATCAAACAAATTTTAATCAAACATGTAATACTGTTAATGCCTACATTATTCAGATTATTTGGATCATCCAATAGACAAGTGACATGATAGCTTGCTGAAAAATGTGTCATGAGCGGATAACATTGACAAAGGAGTTTGTTGTTTTGTTGGCATGCTCGTATTGCGATGTCATGGTCTAGCTGTTTTAGTATGCTCTGAAAGTTAAGTGCCCCCAGTTGGGTTTTTGCCTTGTTGATTGACACAACTTGCGGAAAGGAATATGTACAAACGATCAAGCCATGGTAAGACGTTTTAACTCTCTAGGAAAATGACGACAGGGTGGTGCGATTAATGACCTCAAGATGCGGAAAAAGAGATGCAGAAAAAAGGAAAGCTTTTGAAAAGGTAAAGTGCAAAACAAGAACTAATAGATGGAGAGGTACAGATAGCGTCTGTTTGCCAGATTTTCACTATCTGTATTTATTGCATTTTTTTTTAATTTCTTTTTGATTTTTTTTGGATTTTTCTGTCAATAGACTGCCTGTTTTCCAGGTTTTCACCCTATGACATTCTCTTTTGATTTTTTTTTGTATTTTGTTGTCAATAGACTGCCTGTTTGCCAGGTTTTCACCCTATGACATTCTCTTTTGATTTTTTTTTTGTATTGTGTGATGTTTTGATTTTTTTGGATTTGTTTCAGGACTTTTTCTGACTTAAACATAATACTTCTTAAGATGTATATTGTTGATGGGTTCATCCAATAGGTCTCCTTCTGGCGTTGATAACTTGTATGCTCCCGATCCGTAGACTGCAATAACCACATAAGGGCCTAACCAATTTGGTTCAAAATTTCCTTTCTTTTCTCTATCTTGTTGATTGCGCGGGTTCTCTTTTAGAACTAGATCACCCACCTGAAAGGTACGTGGCTTGACTTTGTGATTATAACTGTGAGCCATCATCTGTTGATATGCTTTTAAGTGGTCTGCTGCTCTCTGTCTCTTTTCATCTAAAAGTTATAACTCTTGGAGTCGGGAAACTCTGTAATCCTCATCTGTTATGAGACCTTTCAGTGATACTCTTAAGGAAGGTATTTCCACCTCTAAAGGTAGTATGGCTTCTGCTCCATAGACGAGGGCAAAAGGTGTTGCTCCTGTTGGCGTTCGGATACTAGTTATGTAAGCCCACAAGGCGGGATTGAGTTGAACATGCCAATCCTTCCCTGAATCATTGACAATCTTCTTCAAAATCTTTAGTATGGTTTTGTTTGAGGCCTCTGCTTGGCCATTACCTTGAGGATAGTAAGGCGTGGAATATCTGTGCTGAATATGGAATCTTTCACAAAGTTCATCAACATCCTGATTTTTGAATGGTCGACCATTATCTGTAATAATGGCATTAGGAATACCATATCGACAAATAATGTAATTGAGAATGAAGGATGAGATCTATTTTCCAGTGACTTTACAAAGAGGTACTGCCTCAATCCACTTAGTGAAATATTCTGTTGCTGTGATGATGAACTTATGCCCATTTGAAGAAGAAGGATGATTTTTTCCCACTAGATCTAACCCCCATTGAGAGAACGGCTAGGTGGGTGTAAACGAATGAAGTTCTTGTGCAGGAGAATGAATAAGATTCCCATGAATCTGACATTGTGAGCATGTTTTAGCAAAGGTAAATGATTCCCTTTCCATTGTAGGCCAGTAGTAACCCATTCTAATCAATTTTTTGGATAAGGTTAGTCCACTCGAATGAGTACCACAAATGCC
Source organism: Sequoia sempervirens (assembly GCA_007258455.2). Taxonomy (NCBI): domain Eukaryota; kingdom Viridiplantae; phylum Streptophyta; class Pinopsida; order Cupressales; family Cupressaceae; genus Sequoia; species Sequoia sempervirens. Next base: position 12,395 of record VDFB02342119.1, read on the forward strand.
CCCATGAACTTCCTGTAAAGCTTTGTTAGATTTGTCACGTTCAAGACATCAAAGTAAAGTACCATCAAGACCACGGTGATAAAGGGTATCAGCGATAAGGGTATATCAAGAGGATTGTCAGATAAAGTTACGTTTTTGGTTGCGGGATAAGTCAGGTGGTAATATATCATCTTTTAGGTATGCATAAATCTTGCCATACCAGGGTGAATCGGATCCTACTAGGTGGCAGATAATTTGGCTTTCAGGTGTGTCATAGGCAGGTGTAAATAATTGTTCCACCAGAAATTCATAGCGAGTCTGTTTGTCTGGGAGTTGTATCAATGAGGCGATCATAGCCATAGCATCGGCTGCTTTGTTTTCAATCCTCAGAATTTGTGTGAATTGAATGTCCACAAAATACTTCTTGAAGTCATCAATCATCTTCTTATATGGTAACAACTTGTCATCTTTAGTCTGATAATCATCATTGATTTGATTAATGACTAATTGTGAGTCACCATAGACTTGTAGCTCGGTAATCCTCCATTCCAATGCTGTTTTCAGTCCAGTGATCAGTGCTTCATATTCGGCTATGTTATTGGTGCATGGAAACATTAGCCTATAGGACCTAGGAATGGTATGCCCTTGAGGGGTAACGAAAAGGATGCCTGCCCCCGAGCCATGTTGGGTAAAAGAACCATCAAAGTATAAGGACCATGGCTGCTTAAAGTCTGCTGTGAAGACATCGGCATCTGGAAATTCAATGTGTAAAGGGTGCTCTGTTTGGAGAGGAGCGTCTGCTAGTTGATCCGCGATAACTTGTCCTTTGATTGCTTTGCGATCAACATAGTGGATGTCGAACTCACTCAAAATCATGATCCATTTTGCTAACCTTCCTGTTAGTGATGCTTTACTTAGCAGATACTTGAGTGGATCAATTTTGGAAACAAGCTTAATTGTATGAGCTAGCATGTAATGTCAGAATTTTGGGAAGCGAAGACGACTGCCAAACAAGCCTTCTCAATGAAAGTGTAACTAAGCTCATGTCTTGTCAATGTTCTGCTGATGTAGTAAATTGCCCGTTCTTTCCCTTCATGGTCTTCTTGTGCTAATAATGCTCCCAAAGACGTCTCGGTTGTAGCAATATACAGAATCAATGGTTTGTCTGGAGTCGGTGGTACAAGAACTGGTGGATTCATCAGGTATTGCTTGATTTGTTGAAATGCCATTTCACATTTATCATCCCATCTAAAAGGAACATTCTTATGTAGGAGATATGTGAATGGTAGACTTTTGTCAGCCAATTGTGCAATGAATCTGCGGATAGACTGGAGTCGCCCTTGTAAGGATCTCAACTGACTAATGTTCTTTGGGGGAGGCATCTCCATGATTGCACGAACTTTAGCAGGATCTACTTCAATTCCCTTTTCTGAAACAATATATCCTAACAGTTTTCCAGATGTGACCCCAAAAACACATTTCTTAGGGTTTAAGCGAACTTTGAATTTCTCCAATCTAGTGAATATTTTAGATAGTATCTCCAAGTGTCCTTCTCTGGTGTGTGATTTTGCCAATATGTCATCTACATAATCTTCCATGAATGTGTGCATCATGTCGTGAAAGATCGTAGTCATAGCTCTTTGATAAGTAGCTCCAGCATTTTTCAAGCCGAAAGGCATGACATTCCAACAATATGTTCCCCACGGACAAGTGAAAGCTGTTTTCTCTTGGTCTTCTGGTGCAATCTTGATTTGGTTATAACCCGAGAAACCATCCATTAATGAGTACATGGCATGGCCTGCTGTTAGATCAACTATAGTGTCGATACTTGGAAGCGGAAAGTCATCCTTTGGACAAGCTTTGTTAAGATCTCTGAAGTCAGTGCATACTCTTACACGTTTGTCTGGCTTTGCTACTGGTACAATATTGGAAATCCATTCAGCATAGTCAATTGATCTTATAAAACCTGCATCGAGGAGCTTCTTGAGTTCTTCTTTAACCAATAGTGCAATATGAGGATTCATCTTTCTGAGTTTTTGTTTTACTGGTTTGGCTCCTGATTTGATAGATAAATGATGCATAATAAGATCAGGATCAAGGCCGGGCATATCTGCATATGACCATGCAAAATTGACTTGATTTTTCTTGAGAAAATTCATGAACTCTGGGATTTCTTTAGCTGTCATAGATTCAGCTATCTGTAGGATCCTTGGATTATCTGTAGTTGCAATGTTGATTTCCTTTGTAGGCTCAGTCAAGATGGATGATCGCTCATGATAATGCTCTGGGAGAGTGTCAAGAGTCCCATCAGATGGTGCCTCAAAAAGGTTTTCACCCTCTGATACGCTCTTTATTTTGTCTTTTGCTTGATCTAGTACTGCCAGATTCTGGTTTTCACCACTAGACCGTTTATCCTTATTTTCATTTTTGTAGCTAGGAGACTTGACACTCTCCTGATTACAGACTTTATACCGAAAATTTCTAGTGGAACAATTATTTACATCTTCAGCGGAAAGGAAGTTTATGATAGCTTCATCGTTTGGAAAAATAGGTATATCCATAGGTTCGGTAAGATCCCAGTCAATGAGATCAGGATGAATTAATGGTAGGACGTCGTCTGGTTGTGTAAAATTGGTGATGGTTAGGGTCAAGACAGAGTTATCGGTAGGATCCGTGGTATGAGATAGGTCAATGATGGGACTATTCTCCTGATAATCTTGTTCGTTAAAATCTGACTCAGTATCACTAGACTCATAGTTACTTTGTGGTTCAGATTCTTGTGGTTGGGATCCTGAACCTTCTCCTTTGATCAAAGCGGGTGTATATTTTTGTATGACATCTACCTCTTTGTCTCTCCAAAATTTGTTATCATGGATGGTATCCCATTCATATTCAGCAGAATCTGTGTCAGAGTTATTTTCAATGTAATTCAGGACTGATACCAAACATGTTTCATTCTTATCGGAACCTTCTTGCAGTGTAAAAACATTACCTTGGGATTGTTTAGATTGGGTAGCCTCATAGCCTATTCCAGTTTTATCATATGCCGCAAGTCCTGGAAGATGGATAGGCTCAACTACGCCTTCTTTTCTCTTTCCAAGAGGACCATTATCATATCCCATCTTTTGCATGATAGAATATCCTTTCCCATATTGTTCTGTTGGTAAGGTGACGTTTAGAATTGTGTCCTCTTCATCTTTATAGAGCCAATCTAGAATTGCTGTGTCCTCAGGATCTCCCATGGGAAATTTTTCTTTGATAAATTGTCCATTGAACTTGGTAGTGGGCTCTGTTTGTATCTGTGCTGATGTTGATGCTGCTGATATCTGTTGTGGTGTAATAGAAGGTTTCCCATGTGATCGAGGAGACGTAGGTAGATTAGCAAGACAAAGGGAATATTCCCCAACTCCACTTTCCTTGAACTATAGTTTCTTGTCAAAACTTTTAGTTAACTGACTGATGTGTGTAGCATGTTGAGAAGAAGTATTAGCAAGTGCTTCTCGATTATTCGGAACCAAAGTATCTTGATGAGCTTTGACATTGGCACAAGTTTGGGCATTTGAGTTATCAGCTGGTATAGTAATTTCCTGTCCATCATATGGAAACTTAAGACATTGGTGGTAAGTGGATGGAACAGCTTGCATCTCATGGATCCAAGGACGACCCAACAAGATATTGTATGCAAGATCTCACTCTAAAACTTGGCAAAAGGTATTTTTGATAACAGGTCCCACTCTGATTGGTAGCATGATTAGACCTTTAGACATTCTCTCCTCATCATCATAGGCTTTAATGGTAATCTTCCTTCTAGGATCAATGGAATCTTCGGAAAATCCTAATGCTTGAATCACCTTCAAAGTACATATGTTTAGACCAGCCCCTCCATCTATTAGAACACGTTTGACACGGAATTTGTGGATCATGACCTCTAAGTATAATGATGAATTGTGGGGATGAGTTAGGGAAACATCATCTTTGTCTGAGAATGAAAGGCATGTGGGAGAGGACAAATGTCCTACCATGGTTTGAAATCGATTCACATCCAAATCTGTAGATACAGTCGTTTCAACGAGGGTTTTATCCAAAATCTCCCTATGTGCAGGGGAAATCTTTAGAAGTTCGAAAATGGAGATTTGGGCTGGAGTTTTTCGAAGTTGGTTAACTAAGTCGTATTGGTGTTGAGGAGAGGTCTCATTGGATTTTGAGGAGGTACCTTTCAAAACAACCTTAGCTTGTGCTCTTGTTGTGACGTTTACTTGCCCATTGTCTACTTTCTCTTTGATTTTGATGACATTGACTCGCTCATCGTCCGTATAGAGGTGACGGATTACATTATCATCAATTTGGTTCACAGTTTTGTCAGAAGATTCTCCCTTTTGATAATTTGGTAGAGGATTTCGAAATGCTTGGTGATCTTCGTTGGATTTTTGTTGTCCTTCTACTGTGATAATACCCTTGTCAATGAGATCTTGAATAGCGTGTTTCAAACCTTGACAGCTGTTTGTATGATGACCTCTGCACCTATGGTAATCGCAAAAATAAGCTTCATTCCATGATGGAGGTTTTACATTAGGTTCGTAATTGCGTTGTGGGGGTAACATAAGGAAGTTCTTTGCCATGACCTCTTTAAAAGCCGATTCTAAGGATTGTCCTAGTGGAGTAAAAGCTCTTCTATTGGAGAAGAATGGAAAGCGTTGTGGTTTCGTGCTTGAGGTATTCCCTGTAGTGTTGTTGTTGTTGTTCCAGTGGTTTTGGTTGTTGGTAGTCCCTTGATTGTAGTTCGTTGGAGGGGGATGATTGTTTCCTTGATTTGCGACTGAATTGACATGGTTGTAATTATTGTTACGAGGAGTGTTCAGGATAAATGGATTAGTCGTGACATGATTTGCATCTACAACTCCATCATTTACAACATTCTTGTTGCGGGTCCAAAACTTGGACTTGTCCTGATTGTTGTAATGGTTAGATGAGGCATGACTGTCCCTATCAAGTTTTATGGTCCCTCTTTTGACCAAAGCACTTTCGGTGGTGAGGGCATCTTCAATCAGTTTCTCAAAGGAAGGTGGACAATGCAGATTTAAACGATAACTCATTTCTGAGTTGAGGCTATTGATGAAAGTAACCATTTTCTCCTTTTCAAGGACATGACGGGGGTACCTAGCAAACATTCTCCTCCATCTTTGAAGAAAGGTAGTGAAAGATTCCCCAGGTTTTTGCATAACTTTGCAAAGATCAATCATGGTGATCTGATGTTGAACGTTGTAGGAGTATTGTTTTATGAATAAATTCATCAATTCTTCAAATGTTCGAATAGGAGGTGTAATCTTAGATAACCATTTCATAGAGTTGACTCCAAGGCTTCGAGGAAATAATCACAATAAATATGTATCTTCATGGGCAAATTCCAATGTCATGTTTCGAAAGTCTCTAATATGGTCAACTGGGTCCGATTTTCCATTATAACGATCAAATATGGGGATTTCACAGTGTTTAGGAAATGGAATCATGTTGAGACTTCTATCAAAAGGGTAAGGACATATGTCATCCAAAGTGTACTGCTTGGTTGTGGTTCCTCCTTCTAACTCTTTGATTTTTTTCTGTATCTCTCTAAACTCTTTTTTTAAGGAGGCATATTCAGGTGGGGATGGCTCTTCCTCGGTGGTTTTTAATTTCTCAGTATCAAAGTCTTTAGGCAATTTAGCTCCTTGATCTGCTAGAAAAAGAAAGTATTTCTCTTTGTCACGTTGTATAATCTTTTCAAGGGCTTTAAGAAACTTGGGATTTTGTTCTGCCTCTCTAAGTTCAAGTTCGTCGTCTTGTTCATCATCACTACCTATAGGAGTTTTGTTCATGTTTTTGCTCTTAAGTATTGAACTCTCCTCTCCGTCATCCATATTGTTGTTACTGAAAAGGGGATTGTGACTTACACTAAAAAGAGGACTACCTCGTTCACCCTCTTTTTGAGGTGTTTCTCCTGCTTTGTTGTGTTGAGATCTCGTAAAAATAGGCATATGTAAGAAATCCTTGAATATGGTCACTGAAGGATCTGATTGGGACGCATTGAATATTCAATTGAAGGTTGTGGTATGTTCTCAAACTCAAGAGGTTGATTCAAATTATGACGTTGAGATAACGCTAATCTTTGATAATAAGCTTGGGTAGCCAACGGTTCTACAGCATAATCGTCGGTGAATCTTCTAATGTAGTCTTGGTATCTATGGAGGAATGTGCGATAATGGAGCAAGACGTCTCGACTCTTATATAGGAATTTTCTGCAATCTAAAGTCTTCTTGTAACTGAAATTTGTTTTGGGCTTCTTGATCCTATTGAAAACTGATTTCTTGGTGAACTTGGTTGATTTCCACTTTCTTAACATGGGAGTAAAATCTTAGAAAGTCGGGTCGGTGACAAAAACCTAAAAGCGCTACTCTGTTTCTCAAATGCGCTACAGAAATAGTCAAATGCGCTGCAGAGAATATCATATGCACAGAAACAGAGAACAAATGCGCAGCAGAAAATCCTAAATGCGCCGAAACAGAACACAGATGCGCTAGAACAGAGCTTAAATGCGCTGGAGTTTTCCCCTAGGTGTGCTAAAGCAGTTTATTTCTAGGACAGTTTTGACCAGTTTTTAGCTGAAATTTGTCATGTTCATTTTTGGATGATCCATTATCTGAATTAATGTTTGGAAAGCACAGCAAACAGTCTGATTTAAGTTGATTCGTAACCAAGCACATAATAAGACAAGCACAACCTAGGTTAGGCCAGGATAATATCTGCTAGACTCCATGTGGGTTTCCCCAACCGCATATCAGTAGCGTGTGAATCCAGAAGCTTGGCTGCACGGGCTCCCCCTTACAGTGCACTCTCTTCTTAGGCCAACCAAGCTTCCAACCCCCATGAAACTCCCATGGTGAGCTGATCACCTCTACTATAGACTGCGAAAGTGTGGAAGGCTTCACACCGACCGGTGCTGGACTAGCAGATAGAAAGGTTTTGGCTTTCTAAACAATGGTATTTAGTTTGGGACCCCCGTTCGAGTGGCCATACATGGGGCAAGAGATTAATCACCATTAAGGTGGCACTCCAGCCTGAAGAGGTTAAGTTCAACAAGGTTTAAGGAAGTACAACTCCGTCCGTATGACACATCCGCACTCGCAATCTTAGGTTTTCCTTTAAGATTTACATTTATATACCGGTCAGGGGTAGCTTGGCCTTAGCTTCGGTTGGTTTGAGTCGTCCCTTAAGGTGAGTACTTTTTCCCTTAAAGGCCCAAATTTCTAGAGTCAATAACCGCTTTCTCTTGCACAGGATCGCACAAGTGCGCAAGGGGAGAGGATACTTCGATTATCAAATCAGGGTTACACAGGGAAAAGTGGGTCTGGTTTTCGATCACCTAGTTTGCACAGGGTGAGAGAATAATCACCTACCACCTTCAAGCACAGTCAATAAGAGTAGACAGATTCATTTTATGTGCACCAAAATCAAATGTGATTTAATCTAGGTGAAGATGTTGCTTCACAACAGACATGGGGTTCGTTTTAACTGCATGATAAAAGATGTCGTGGCTACCCTAGGTTGATTCATTTTAAACCCAACATAAAATAAAAGAAATTCTGTCTGCGGAAGGCGTCAGACTCAGAATCTCTGTTACAATTCCAGATGTGAAGCTCTGTCTCCCGAATGCGCAGAAACAGAGACCAGAAGCGCAACTCTGTTACATAAATGCGCTAAAACAGAAACCAAATGCGCAATTCTGCTACCCAGATGCGCGAAAACAGAGACTATATGCGCTATTCTAAATGCAGAGATTTTTTTTTTAATTTTCTGATACAATTTTAAATGCGCTAAAGAAAATCCTAAATGCGCTAACTAAATGTCTATATGCGCTGCCGAAAGTGACGAATGCGCCACTCTGTTTCCCAGATGCGCCGCAGAAATGACCAGATGCGCCGAAACAGAGCCCAGATGCGCCGAAGTACCTGCAAATAAAAATTTCCTGAATCTTCCGAAACGTGCTGCCGAATGCCAGAAAACCTGTAAGCAAACCTGCAAGAAAACCTGCAAGAAAGAAGTCTAAAATCGAGGCATAGGCCCCACGGTGGGTGCCATTTAATGTGTGTGTGAAAATCGAGTGTAAGAATTAAAATCAGTTCAAACACACCAATAGAACATTATAACAAAAACAAAACTATAAAAGGAGTAGAAATGTGCAAACTCAGTATCCTGTTCCTGTTGTCGTCCTATCGTCCTCTATCTTTAGTGTTTTTGTAGATTCCAGCCTTGTGTTCTCAGATTAAGGGCTAGGCTCAACAAACTGTCTTCCTAAAGAACGAGATTTTGCTATGATATGAATGCATGATTAAGCTATGATAATGATTTTAGCTAAGAAACTTGAAATAAGCAAGATGCTATGATAAATGAATACTAAATGAATTAAATGCATAAACTCTACTTAATTGCCTATTTGCCTATTATCAATGTTTGGATTCACACAAGTATTTATAGGGCTTTCTGACTGATTCTGATTGGCTATCTCGATTGACGATTGTGATAATTCCTGACAGATCAAACGGTTGAAGAAAGATGAAACTGAAGGATAAGATAGAAGAACCCTAGAAACAGATTTTTCTATTTTATTATGAAAGAGGAAAGAAGAGAAGATAAGAATAAAAGAAAGATTAAAAGCTGATAAATAATTAATTAAAAAAAATCAATTATTTATTTGTGGAGCACATTCAGCTTTTCTCAATTAAATAAAATATTTAATTAAGCTTTTAAAAGCAGAAGAAAACTTGTGGTGAGAAAAGAGCTTTAATCAGTTTTATTGAAAAAAAGCAGAATATCTCATAATTAAATAAAATATTTAATTATGATATGAGAAGATTGCACAATTAGGTTAAAATACCTAATTTTGAATTTAGAAAGAAATCATAAGATATTTTTAATTAAATAAGATCTATTTAATTAAATCACTTTTATGAAATTAATTAAATGAAACATTTAATTAATTAGAAGAAGAATTAAAATAGAAGAAAGGGGAAATATTTAAACTTAATTAAATCAAAAGATTTAATTTAAATTCAAACAGTGATAATTAATTTAAATAAATAGAATGTATTTATTTAATTAATTAAGTGGACGATATGAAAATAATTAAATAAAGTAAATTTATTTAAATTATAAAGAAAGAATAAGATGAATGAACAATATAATTAAATTAATTAAATTTAATCATATGTAGAGGACTTTAGAAAGAAATTAATTAAATAATAAATATTTAATTGCCAGGAACATACAGATATTTATGCTTACATTCATCATTGACTAGAATTCATTTCACTTACTTATGCATTGAGCTGCCATATGACCAAATTTATTGCAAATATAACATACACCATTGAATTTTTGAGCATTAGGTTGTCTTACCAGATACCTCCCAGTGTTGTTCATCTAATTTCCTTGTCTAAATCTCCTTTGTCCTTGTCCAGATCTAGAAATTTCTCCTTCTTCATATCCAAGACCTTGCTTGTCACCATTAGTCCTCTAACTTTTAATTAGTTCATCAAGCTTGGCTGAGCTAATCTTTAACTTCTTGAATTCATTTGTTGTAGCAAGTTCATCTCTAAGATCAACAATGTGCTTTTCAAGTTCTTCCTCATTGTGTTTGGTTTGTTCTAACTCTAGTTCCAACTAAATGAATCCATCAATAATTCGACTGCATTCTTTAGATTTCTCTTTCAGGGATTGGGCAAGATTTTCTTCATTCTTCTTCTTGTCTTCAATTTCCTTAGCCATCCTCATCATGATGGATTCCATCTCATGCTTCTGAACTACATTATCCCTGGCAAGCTTTTCACATTCTTCTATCTTTTCTTTCAGGGTATGACTTAGTTGCTCATCTACAATGCGTTTACTATCTTCTTACTTGATCTGATTACAGAGTCCTCTTCTCTTCTCCCTGTACTTTTTGATTTTATCTTTCAATGACTCAGTGAATCTCTTAGCATTCATGAGATTTGATTGTAATTTCCAAACTTCAACTTTTTCCTGATCAAGATCATCTAGGGCCACCATAAGTTGTTGAATTTTTCTTGAATCCATTGAAACACTTTCCAAGATCTTCCCCAAGCTTTTAAACTTATTCCAAGGAATTGAGCTTTGATACCAATTGTTGGAATCAAGCAACACTGAGAGGGGGAGTGAATCAGTGTTGTGCAAATTTTAACATTATTAATTTGATTCTTAAAGTGCTGATAACATTCAACCAAAATAAAGATGCATGCACATAAGACAACTAACCACAACACCATAACACAAGGATTTTTACGTGGAAATCCTGTTAGGGGAAAAACCACAATGGAGGTTAATCCACAATATTGTTCTGAGTATACTCAAAAGAAAAGATTACAAATGGGAATACACTTGCATTCAGGTGCATTGCCTAGAGCTCACTACTCAAAAATAGAAAGGCTCACTGCCTTACAAAAGTTTGGAATACTTCCAAGGATTTGAACTGATAGAGTAGCATCTACAAATGCTTGATTATAGTTTTGGTTAGGCTCAACAATCGAATTTAGGACCTTCTAATTGATTCTGCACTTTGCTCTGCTCTGCCTTAATTCACTTCACAAAAATCCTTAATGCACAAGTGAAATTGTGCATAATCGCTCTATTAACCTTCTGGAATTTGCAACATACATCAACTCACATTGAACACGCACCAAAATGATACAATCAATCACTTATATATATCTGCCACCAAGAATTCAATGGCTACAAGTTGGCTTCAACAAAATAAGAAAATATTCACAAACATGAAGCTCAAATCATCCATAATATTCAATGTGTATCCATAAGAGTCAGCCACAACATAGTGAGGACCCAAAAAAAAATGTTCAAACACAAAAACACTTAAACAATAACTCCTCAATTATCCATGATGCACCATATTCACCAAGTCAGCCTCCAAATACTGATGAATAGAAAATTGGTTCACCAGACCTTCTAACTTCCACCAAAATTGATACGAGGCACCAATATTTATAGATAGCACATATTATCAATTGAACAATACTCCCTACGATCCACAACATAAAATATTAACAAAAAATCTGCATATGAATTGAAGAATGTGAAACTATCAGATGCTCTGTTCCACCCAAACAGATAACTATTGATCTTCAATCCATTTGCTGGTATGAGTAAATGATGACATGCAAATCCACTAGTTTACAATGGTTGCCATCAATGAAAACACCTAAAAACATTTGCAGTGTCTCTTGCCAACATTCACGACATTGGAGATGAAAATAGAACAACTTAAAGAAGATGGCACACTTGAAATCCTTTCCGCACATATGAATCAACTAGCTAATGTCTTGTCAAATAAATGAGGAAATGCTAGCTCGACAACAATTGCCACCTAGTGCTTTAAACTTATCATCGAATGATGATAAAATGTGCCTTGTACTTAAGCCTGCAACCAACCAAGCAATTGTTAGATATAAAATAATTTCCTCATGATGACAACCTTAGGAGCACACTGAAGTCTATGTTTGATATAACCCTTCCCATGATAATTCAAGAAATATAATCCATATTGTATTGTGAGATATTATTAATGATCTAGAGGGCTATTATATTCATAGAGTAACAAAATGAATAATCAAACTTAATAGGGTGACCAAACAAGAGTTCTAAATATATTACAACTACTAACAATAGTCAAAAAGTACTAATATAACATATAATCCAAATATAGAAATAAAATAAATTTAGTTCAAATAAGATATAAAAGGTGAGACATATGATAATTTTATTTTAAAATATGATAGATATTTATATTAAAACAATCACTTAAAAGAAATAGTGAACCGACAAATTTAAATAATGATTAATGAAGCTAATATATAATTAATTAGATAATAATATATCTAAAAGTTATAATCAATAATTATACATGTATATTAACTTGTGGAGCAAGCCTAACACAACATAAATTATCATAAAAAAAAGTATTTTTCTTTTTATTTGGCCATAGAATACTAGACAAATGAATATAAACATGTACTATTTTAAATGAAAAAGTTAATTAATAATATGTTAAATTCAAGTTTCATCAAAAGAATCATAGAATTAATATTGAACTTGTATATAAACAAAAAAATAAACTATAGTCCTTCTTCGTGAAATAATTAGTAATAAAAGAATGATATGTGGAAGCTATTTTTTTTAATTGGTCTCCATTAAAGATTAAGGAATAAATAACATGCACCATTGTTTTGTGAAGGTAATAAAAATAAGGATGTCTAATTCAATGATTGTTAACTACTTAATATGTGTCTTAATAGTTTTTAGTTAAATTCATATTTGAAATTTTTGAATACCATTCTAAGTATATGATAATCATTTATATTATGAATAATCCATTGTATGAGAGGGTGAAACATTAAGTTAATATAAATATCAATAAAGTTTATATATAATTAAAATATAAAATCATATCTAAAATTTACAATTAGAAATCATATGCATATATTAATGTATGAAACAAGCAAACATATCTTAAATTATCATAAAATTGTATGTGTTGTATAACTACACAATTGAATGTAAGTGTGTACTATATAAAACAAAAACTATAATCAATAATAGGTTAAGATAATAATCTTTTATCAAGAGACTTACTCATAGAATGAATATGAAGTGTACGTAGACAAGAAATGGACTATAGTCCTTGTGATAAGAACTAACAATAAAATAATATAATGTTATGACCATCTTATTTTTAGTAGAAATAAATTAAATATTAAAGAACAAATAACATGCATCATTATTTTATAAAGGTAATATAATTAAAGATGTATCAGTCAATGGTTGTTAAATAAATAATATACACCTCACTAGTTTTTAGTCAAGTCTTGGTTTAATATTTGTTAGTGGCATTCTTAGTACATGATAAACGTGTATATTATGGATAATCCATTATATGAGAGACTAAACTATCAAGCTAAGATCAACATCAAAGAAGTTTCCATATAATTGAACTTTTTAATCATTTCCAAAAATTTTAATCAACACCAGTACACATGCATAATAACATGTCCTATATAAAACAAATGAATATAAGAATGTACTTTGTGAAACAAGAATAATAATTAATAAGAGGTTATGGAAATGACCTTTTTATTAAGAGACTTATGAGTATTGAAGTTCTTTTAGTGAAAATAATAATATAAGAATAACCTGTTGTGTCAATCATATTCTTTGTAAACATATATTAAATATTTTAACAGAATCAATATGCATCATTACTCTGCAAAAATATTATAATTAAATTGTAATTAGTACATTTTATTAGTTTTTAGTTAAGTTCACATTTCAAATTTGTTAGTAGCATTCTTAACACGTGAGAAACATTTATATTATAAAAGAACGAGCCATTAACTTAAAATTAATAAACAATAGTACATATACTTATGCATACACATATATATAACAAACCCAATATAATTTAAATTTTATAGCATAAAATTTACTTTACATTTTTCTATTCTATTCCATTAGTCACCACAAAAAGAAAAATAAACATATACTATGAACAAAACAACACCAATTATAATTAATAATACCAAATTGAGACAAGAAACACGAAAGCACTAAAACAATTCTTTAATTTTTATTATAAAAGTCATTTGAATATGTACTCTTAGTTTAAGAAGGATATAGTACCATAGCCATCATGAAATCTATCTTTTAAAATGAAGCCAAGGTTAATCTAGATTAAGTTGGAAATCATTATAATACGAAACCATTGTGGGACTAAGGTTAATGTAGTTTGTAATGAAATAAAATAACATTACTTAAATATTTTATAATATATTTAATTAGTTGGTATAGATAAATAATCAAATATAGCAAATAAAGATATTTAGTTATAAAATTAATTATAAGAATAATGTAATTTTGAGTTATTGTTGAATTTATACTAGTATGTAAGTATTATAATATTAGAGACATTTTTTGGTTTCTAAGAAGTTATTCTATTTATGAATCTTAAGGTTCTAAGGGATGCAAGTATTGAGAAGAAGTTAAATAGTAGACATAAAAAGTGAGTTTTTTTCTTGTAGGGATACATTTTTATTTTGAAGTCTATAAGTTAGGAAAATAAGATCAAATTTCTAATGCTTAGAGTAGGCATGTGACATTACCGACTATCATGATTAGTGGAGCACTTTGGTTTGAGACTGCTAAAGAGTTGTATGATTCTAATCTATATTTTTGAAAACTTGTTGAACAAGGAAATAATCATTTAGCAAGTGAGACTAGTACCATTAATGATAATTATTTTATGTATGATGGTTATAAATTTACAAGAAAACAACTTTATATTCCAATTGGATATATGATAGATAACATTGTGAGAGAAATTTATAGTGGTTCTTTGGGTGGACACTTTGGTAAAAATAAGGCAGTAGCTCTAGTTGAGGAGATTTACTATTGGGGTAAGTGCAAAAAGATGGGGGCCCAAAAAGAGGTCTTAAGTGGCCACATTTTTTTAAATCAAAAAATACTGACCTTGGATGAAAAATTGAGGATAGTTTCACTCAAAATTTTAAGATGCAACAAAAACAATGTTCTTAGTGCTCTGAATCTACTTTCCAAACTACTATTTTTTTTTAAAATGGATGAAATTAAGGGGTTCAAAAAAGGGAGCCACAAAAATTAGTGTTGCTTTTGTCAAAAAAACATAACATAGCGTCTTTTGTGGCTCCCTCAAAAGATTATTTTTTTTCTTCGTATTTTTAAAATTGCTTTGGTGAGAAATTAGCTAATAGCATGTAGTTTATGCTCGATTTTTCTAATAAATTTTTAATGAATATTTGACCTTTTACTAATTTTCAAAGTGGACACATCTTGAAAAATAGTATTTTGGCTATGCTACCCCTATACTTTTGAAAACTAATTGAAAATCAAATGTTTTTGAATGTGTAGAATGTAGTCTAGTTTATAAAAATGTGATTAATTTGAAATTTCAATGAATGGTTACAAAATAAAGTAAAAAATACCAAACATTGGTTTTTGATAAAAAAATAGACATGTAAACAAAAGAAATTTAAGATGAAATCCTTAACATTGTCAAAATGTGAAAAAAATTACATCGTTAAATAGCTAAGAGAGAGCCTAACATTACCTAGGTGTTTGATTTACTTGACCTTGAAACACGTGCAAACTTGACGGTCAACACGAATGGATTATGTGAAATCCTATAGAATATGCAAAAACATGTCTTTGAACATTCGGAAGGCACTCCAAGCCTTTGGGTTGGAAATCCAAAGAAAATCCAAGCATAAGGCTTGGGGATTCCCAAAGCAAGATATAACGTGAGCACGTTATAATGCGCTTGCATTATGTCTCACTTGAAATTGTTTATGTGCAAGTTTGTTAAATGTATGTTTGATGTATGTATGTTATATATATATATATATATATATATATATATATATATATATTTGTATGTATGTATGTATGCATGCATGTATGTATGTATGTATGTATGTATGTATGTATGTATGTATGCATGTATGCATGCTTGTATGTATGAATGTATGCTTGTATGTATGTGTGTATGCCTGCATGTATGTATGTATGATTGTATGATTGTATTCTTGTATGTATGTATTCCTGTATGTATGTATGTATGTATACATGCATGCTTATATGTACGCATATATTTATGTATGATTGTATGCATGCTTGTATGTGTGTATTTAAGGTTGTATGTATGTAAGGGTTAGGGTTGCGGTATTAGGGCTTAACTAATAGGTAGGGGGTAGAGGGTAAATGGTAGATGGCTGATGGTTTACAGTTGAGGGATAATATTTAGCTTGTTGAGTGTATAAGATTAAGTGTGTATGGTATAGGGATTATGGTTTAGGATATTGGGTTTAGGGTTTACGATATGGATTGAGGGTATAAGGCATAGGGTAAAGGGTTGCGAGTGTATGGTTTAGGTTTTAAGTATAAGGTTGAGGGACAATATTCAAAGTTTAGGGTATAAGGATGAGGTTATAGGGTATAGGGATGAGGGTTTTTGGGTGCAGGGATTAGGGTTTACAGTATAGGGTTGAGTATTAAGGGATTAGGGCCTAAGTATATGGTTGAGGGTATAGAGTTGAGGGTTGAGGGATTACAGTTGAGGGATAATGTTCAAGGTTCAGTTTCTAAGGTATAGGGTTCATGGTTTAAGGTTGAGGGTATATGGCATAAGGATGAGGGTTGAGGATTTAGGGCATAAGTATAGGGTAATAGTCCAAGGTTAAGTGTATAGGGTATAGGTCCATTAGGGTTTAAGATATTGGGTTGATGGATTAGGGTTTAAGTATAGGGTTGAGGGTTGAGGTTATAGGGTGTAGCGTTTAGGATTTAAGGGCTGGGAGGGCTTGGCGATTAGGCTGAGGGGCTGGGAGGGTCGGAAGGTTTGCTGCTGGATGGCTGGAGGCTGAGGGTCAGGGCCATGGGATGGGGTGGCGGTTGAGGGTTTAAGGGCTGACTGCTGGATGGCCGCAAGGGCCGAGGCTAAGGGCTGAGAGTTTAAGGGCTGATGGATTAGGTTGAGGGTTTAGGGCCTAAGGGGTTTAAAGGTTGAGGGACAGGGCTTAGGGTTGATGGATTAGGGCTTAAGGTGGATAGTATTGGAGGGTCAGAGGGTTTAGGGTTTAAGGTTTAAGAGTTGAGGGTTTAGGGTTAAGGGATTAGGGTTTAAGGGTTGAGGTTTCAAGAGATTAGGTTTTAAGGGTTAAGGGTTAAGAGATTAGGGTTTAAGGTATAGGGTTGATGTATTATGGTTGAGGGTTTAATGTATAGGGTAGAGGGGTGAGGGTTATGGGTTGAGGGTTTAATGGTTGAGGGTTGAGGTTGTAGGGTTTAACGTATAGGGTTGAGGGATTAGGGTTGAGGGTTGAGGATTTAAGGTATAGGGTTGAGGGATTAAGGTTGAGGGTTGAGGATTTAAGGTACAAGGTTGAGGGATTAAGGTTGAGTATCTAATATATAGGGTAGAGGGTTTAAGGGTTGAGGTTTTAGGGTTTAAGGGTTGAGGGTTGAGGGTTTAAGGGTTTAAGGGTTTATAGGTTTAAGGTTTGAGGGTATAGGGTTGAGGGACTAGGCTTAAGGGTTGAGGGTTGATGGTTTAAGGGTTGATGAATTAGGGGTTGAGGGTTGATTTTTTAAGGGTTTAAGAGTTGAGGGTATAGGTTGAGGGATTAGGCTGAGGGCTGGAGGGTCGAAAAGGAGGGGTTTAAGGGTTTAAGGGTTGAGGGTTTAGGGTCAGGGATTAGGAGCAGCTGGGGCATAGGGTTGAGGGATTAGGAGCTGAGGGTTTAATGTATAGGGTAGAGGCAGAGGGCTGAGATGGCGATTTGGGTGCTTAAGGTAAGGAAGGAGGAATAGGGGTCGGGAGGTTGAGGGTTTTAACAAATGGGTTGAGGTTAGGAAATGGAGGGATTAGGATCGAGGGCTGAGGTACAGGGCTGGAGGACTAGGCTCTAGGCTGAGGGTTCTATGGTTTTAAGAGCTTCATGGGCTGAGGGCATAAGATTGAGGATTAGGTTGAGGGCATAGGGAAGGAAGAATTAGGAGTTTAGGGTTTAATGGTCGAGGGGTCGAGGGTTTGGCTGACTGAGGGATTAGGGGTTTGAGGGTTGAGGGTTTAAGGGTTTAAGAGCTGAGGGTATGGGGTTATGGATTAGGGGAGGTATAGAGCTGGAGGGGTTGAGCATATATGGAGGGATGAAGGTGTAGGGTTGAGGAATTAGGGTTGAGGGTTTAATATATGGGGTATATGGTTGAGGGTTGAGGGTTTAAGGGTTTAAGGTTTTAAGGGTTGGGGGTATAGGGTTTAGGGATTAGGGTTGAGGGTATAGGGTTGAGGGTATTGGATTGAGGGATTAGGGATGAGGGTCCAATGTGTAGGGTAGAGGGTTGATAATTGAGGTTTGAGGGTTTAATGTATAGTGTAGAAGGTTGAGGTATTTTGGGCTTAATATTTGAGGGTTGCGGGTATAGGGTTGAGGGTATATGGTTTATGGTATAGGGTTGTTGGATTAGGATTGAGGATCCAATGTATAGGGTAGAGGGTTGAGAATTAATGGTTGAGGGTTTTAATGTATAGGGTAGAGGGTTGAGGGATTAAGGTTTTAAGGGTTGAGGGTTTAAGGGTAGAGGGTTGAGGGATTAAGGGTTTAAGGTTTAAGGGTTTAAGGGTTGAGGTTTGAGGGTATAGGGTTGAGGGATTAGGGTTGAGGGTCCAATGTATAAGGTAGAGGGTTGAGAATTAAGGGTTGAGGGTTTAATGTATAGGGTAGAGGGTTGAAAGATTAAGGATTTAAGCATTGAGGGATTAAGGGTTTAAGGGTTGAGGGATTAGGGTTGATGGTATAGGGTTGAGGGTATAGGGTTTATGGTATAATGTTGAGGATCCAATGTATAGGGTAGAGGGTTGAGGGTTTAAGGGATTAGGGTTGAGGGTTTATGGGTTAAGGGTTGAGGGTATAGGGTTTAGGGTATATGGTTGAGGGTATAGTGTTAAGGGATTAGGGTTGAGGGTTGATGGTTTAACGGTTGAGGGTTGAGGATTTAAGGTTTGAGGGATTAGGGGTTGAGGGTTGAGGGTTTAATGGTTTAAGGGTTGAAGGTATAGGGTTGAGGGGTTAGGATTGAGGGTTGAAGGTATAGGGTTGAGGGTATAGGGCTAAGGGATTATGGTTGAGGATCCAATGTATAGGGTAAAGGTTTGAGAATTGAGGGTTCAGGGTCTAATGTATAGGGTAGATAGTAGATGGTTGAGGGTTTAAGGGATTAGGGTTGAGGGTTTAAGGGTTGAGGGTATAGGGTTGAATGATTAGGGTTGAGGGTTAATGGTTTAAGGGTTGAGGGTTGAGGGTTGAGGGTTTAAGGTTTTAAGGGTATAAGGGATGAGAGTATAGGGTTGAGGGATTAGGGTTGAGGTTTGAGGGCATAGGGTTGAGGGTATAGCATAGAGGTATTAGGGTTGAGGGTTGAGGGTTTAAGGGTTGAGGTTGAGGGGTTAGGGAGTTGATGGCTAGGGTTTGAGGGTTTAATGTATATGGTAGAGGGTAGAGGGTTGAGGGTTTAAGGGATTAGGGTTGAGGGTTTAAGGTTTTAAGGTTGAGGGATTAGGGTTGAGGGATTAAGGGTTGAGGGTTTAGGGATTAGGGTTGAGGGTTAGGGGTTTAAGGGTTGAGGGTTGAGGGTTGAGGGTTTAGGGTTTAGGGTTTAAGGGACAATTCTTTAAGGGTTGAGGGTTTAAGGGTTTAAGGGTTGAGGGTTGAGGGTTTTAGGGTTGAGGGATTACATGTTTAGAGTTTAGATTTTATGGGTTTAAGGATTGAGCGATTATGGTTTAAAATTTTATGGATTAGGGTTTAAAGGTTGAGGGTTGAGGGATTAGGGCTTAAGGTATAGTGTTGAGGGTTGAGGGTTTAGGGATAGGGTTTAGGGTTTAACATTTAAGGGTTGATGGTTAAGGTTTTAGGGATAGGGTTTAGTGTTGAGAGTTAAGGGATTAGGGTTTAAGGGTTGAGGGTTTAATGGTTTAAGATATAGGGTTGAGGGTTAATGTACATGTTTAAGCATATAGGTAATTGTGTTGAAAATTCATATCACAGATAAAATAAGACATACATAACACTTAGAAGATGTCATAATTGGTGAAAGAAAGGTATCATTGATGCATGTAAACCCAAGCCCCTATTGACACATGATAAGAGTTAGGAAACCTTTACAAAATTAACCTTCTCATAATGTGAGAATTGGAAAGGTTGAAATATGACCATTTTTAGAGCAAGCTAAAACATGCTCACATTATAACGCGAGCGCATTTTTTCTTGCTCTAAAAATTGTAAAATAGCTAGGACACCCATGATCCAGGACCACATGCTCTAATATTCTCCTACTTCTACGTGTGATCCAAAAAAAAATAGTTTTGATGTTGTTGGGAAGAGCACATGCAATTTTTACACATTCTAGCACCTTTGCATCAACTTTCCACCACCTTTTTCTAGCTTTCCAACTTAGGAAGGAGGAAATAACATATTTTTTACATCAAATTTGATTATATCAACTCAAGTTTCAATGTTTGTAGTGTTGAAATATTAATTATGATTGAATTATCATAATTTAACATTATACACTGGTTAATTGTATAGTTTATAGTAATTCTATTAGAGTTATATACAATTGAATGTTGAAAAGGAAGCAATTTTGTGAAAAGGTAAAATTGTTGTAGAGTTTGATACAAGAAGAAAAAAAGACTAGACATAATTGGGTAGTTTCTCCAATCGAATCTCTATTTTTAAGGTATTTTATCACTTCTTATCATACATGCTTAATACAATGCTTTGATTTTGGGATTAGATTTTGCTAAGTATTTAAAATTATGAGTGATCAACATACATAGCCTTAATCAAATGCATTAGATTTTTCTAAGGGATTAGATTAGATTTTGTTAAAATGCATATTCCATGTTCATCATTGTTTGTTTTTAATTTTTGACATCTATGAGAATTCAAGGGGGTTCCTTTGAAAAATATCATTATAACCTTAGCCCCTCTTGGCACATTTAGCCTAGACAATTCTTCACTCTTTATAGTGGTTTTGATACTCTTATAGTATCTATCATTGTGAAATAATGGTTATGGGCCAAATCACGCTTGATCTATGAAAAATCAAAGCATAATGGAGCCACCAATACTTGAATCTCAACAAGATCAATCAATCAAAATTGAAAGTACACATTTTATCAGAAAACCTAACATGCTAAATTTATGAAATATTTAAAGAAAACATCTACTCTAATCTATTGAAACTTTATCTTGTTGTGCAATTGGTGTCATGTTGATGTGGACCGACGACCCTTTCCCAACCCCATGATAGTGAGCTTGTCTCAATCAATTGTACTTTGTTTGACAATTCCTACATCTGAAATGGAGTGCTGGAGACTTTCCCCTATGAAGTTTAATTGTTATATGAATCATTTAGAGGAGTTGGGTATCATGGAAAAGATCAGGATATTGACTCCAAAAGAATGCAAACAATTTTGGACTATACCTTGAAGCGTGCCTATAAAATTTTGCTACCAACTTGTTTCTATTTTTGTGAACTGCTCGAAGGTGTTTCTTAAGGGCTTTTAGAGTGAGATGCCTAAGTCTAAAATGAGGACTGGTAGACATTGGCTTAGGAATCCAAATTTTTCATGAGATCATGGGGAAATAGTTTAAGTTTATGGAAGAAAGGAAGATATTTATTTCCATGTAGGTGGTGGTAATAGGGGCCTTCCAACCTCAATATCAGCATGTTCCTCTTCTTCGTCTAGTATGGTTGTTGCATTTCTCCACTATGTGTTTGTCTCCTTGTTTTCAAAAGTGAAGGTTCTCAAACTACTAATGAGATCTGTTTGTTCACCATTTATGAGTTCAAAGTTTGGCTGAATTAGAGCACTTGGAAGATTAGGTTGTTCAATGGGAGCAATAGGTCTCCAAATAGTCATGTGGGGTTCATTTGTCGATTTATCTTTGCTTAAATGAATTGATTTTACCACAAACACTTGTCTTTTATTATGTTTTCAAACTATTTTTTTTTTCAAAAACATCATAACTTCCACAATGTCCATTTCATGAAAATAATGAGATTGTAGCCACAATTGCCTATGTTGTCTTTGGTAAATATGGGTTTGAGATTAATGTTAAGATATTTAGAAATCGCTAAGGATAAATCCTTAGGACAAGCAGTAATATCAAGGATAACTCAAGAAGTCCATATTTAAGCCAAAGTGTTTGAAATTTTGGATAGTGAATGTTTGTTTTTGGATTATTTTGAAATCAAGCAAAGTGTTAAACTGACTCACAAGCATTACAAGCCTAGGATAGAAATGAATATATTTGTTGTATTCCCTCTTGGATTTCTTCAACTGTGCTTATTCAAAGAAGATGATTAGAAGCTTGACCACATTGGCTCCCCTCCATGACACTCACTTCTATGGGTCAACCAAGCTTCAAGTTCTCATGAATCTCCCATGACAAAATTTTCATCTCTACTAAGAACCACAAATATGTGGGTCAAATTCAAAGGTCCGACCTCCTAACATCAACAAATATTAGGGATTTTTGGCTACTACACAAAGGTTTGTAATAAGGGCATCCGGTTCAGAGGAAACTATAATAAACTCCCTCAAGAGGTCTCCCAGCCCTTAGAACAAGGGATCTATGCATCATAAAGATACTGGGGGAGAGCTATCATACATCACTTAGTTGATTGCAAACTTTCCTTGCAACAACAAATTTATATAGTGGTTCGGAAGAGCCTAGCTTATGCTCGTTGCCGCTTGGGTCATTCCCTTGGGGTGAGTACTTTTTCCCACCAAGGTAGGCCCTCTAAAGGTGAACAATAGCGAGTAAGTAGATTTTTATTTTGATCATCTTTGTTCACATGTACAAAGAGAGAACACACACTATGACTTTCCTCACACTAGCATGGTTGTTCAATTTTAAACCCAAATTGAAAGTTGGAGGTAATTTTTTAGACAACCAATGTCACTAAAATGCTTTTGATTCTCAAGATCACCGTGAAGCACGAGAGAAGTGCATACACATTTGAATGACACAAATTGCAAAGAAAATTACAAGACAATTAAAGCACAAATTCATTTTAAGCCTCAAAGCAATGATGAGTTCTATTTAGAGCACCAATTGAAAGATGAGTTTGCCTTGTTCAATTTTAAGCCCAATTGAAAGATGTGATGTGAGGGTTCATTTAATCCAACTTTAAATGTTCATTTTAAACCCAATGGAAAAATAGTGCATTGCCTAAAACTGAAAGAAAAAAAGCATGAAATTGGGTTATAATTGCCCCAAAGCAATGAATGCTAGTTACAATTATAGAATAATTACAATTCACTCCATGCCTTAAAACCTGTAAAACTTATAAGTCTAACAATGAAGACACGGTTAGACATCAATTAGTAATCAGATAATCAAATAAAATTAAGTCACATGTCAAAAAACAAACATGAAGCTTCTTACCCTGGTTGAGCATCATTGCACATGATGGCATCACAATTTGAAAGTTGGGTGTCGCTCTGGTGAATTTCAACATCGCTCTATAGAGAGTCCAATGAGCATGATTGCATCACTGTTTTGATGGGCATTGTTGTAAACCCTAAACCCTAAACCCTAAACCCTAAACCGAACCAATTAGGCTTTTGGCCGAAAAGTTCCAGCGCTCGCCTTTTTGGCTTTCTTTCCTTCATCGAGACACTTTTTTCGAGATGTTTTTGCACTTTTGTAGGGGTCGGGATTATAGTGGATTTGTTTCCACTTTTCCTATTTATACCCCCTTGTATCTCTTTATTGTAACAAGTTCAACTGATGAGGGGGTGAAATTCCCCCGAAACTGGTTTTGGACGTTATTTAATAAAATTTGCAAGTTTTTTACAATTTTGTGCAATCTTTGGTCTTCTTCCATTGCTGCAAGTGATTTACGTCTTAAATTTTAACCCTAAATTTTCTCTCTTCACGTTGCCTTTGGAAGTTTTCCTGCTGCTTCTTCGCACCTTGCTTCTTCCCTTCTGCGAATCAGAGATCTTTATGTTTTGCAGCTTCGGGTTTTGGTGTGTTTCGTTGCAGCCTTTGGGTCGGCTCCTCCTTGCCACCCCCTTCGATCCTCTGCTGGTTCGCGCCCGTGGCTTCTTGGCTTCATTTTTTCGTTGCCCTTAGCCGGCTTCTGGCCCGCCTTCGGACCTGTTTGTTCGCGGCCTTCTCGGTCGTGGCCTCGTCCCTGCCACTTCGTCGCTCGAGCTCCGCCCGTGCTCCGCTCGCGACCTGCGCCCAGCTTTGGCCGACCGCTGCGGAGTCCTCCCGGCGCCATTTCTTGGCGTTGGCTTCTTCTCTGCCGCTGTCGTCCCCTCTTCCGCTGCAGGGCCCGCTTGGTTCTTAAATACGCAGCCTCCAAATCCTGCAGGTTTCTCCGCCGCCGCCGAGTTTGCTCTCCGCCGCCGCCGAGTTTGCTCGGGCCTGTGTATTTTCCTCCGCCGCCGCCGAGTTCTTCTCTCCGCCGCCGCGTCGAGATGAGGCCGCCGCTTTGGGTTTTTGCCGCCACCCCCTGGTCGTGGCTCCTCCTCTGCTGCCGCCGACCGCTTCTGGTCACCAGGCCCCTGCCGCATCTGCTCCGTCCCGCCTGGCTCTTCCACGCGGGTTGCCACGCTGGCCGCCCCGTCACCACCTGCGGTTTCCATCCGCCCAACCTGCCGTGCTTTTGGTTTGCTGGCACGTCCTTTCGCCGGCCTTCTTGGCCCGCGTTGACCTCTCCCAGCGCCATTCGCACCTCTGCCCCCGTGGGCCCGTCCTCGAACCTTGCATCGTCCGGCTCTTTTACCGTACGTGTTCGTTCTCGGTTGCTCCGTGGGCTTTTTGGTGGCCTTTTTTGAGGATCGTGCATCTCTGTCTCCCTTTGAAGGACGCGCGTCTTTTCGAAGACTGTGGGCCCCCCCTGTTCCTTCTTGTCTTTAATTTTATTAAAGCGACGAACTCGGGGGTCACCCTAAACCCTGAACCGATTAGGCTTTTGGCCGAAAAGTTCCAGCGCTCGCCTTTTTGGCTTTCTTTCCTTCATCGAGACACTTTTTTCGAGATGTTTTTGCACTTTTGTAGGGGTCGGGATTATAGTGGATTTGTTTCCACTTTTCCTATTTATACCCCCCTTGTATCTCTTTATTGTAACAAGTTCAACTGATGAGGGGGTGAAATTCCCCCGAAACTGGTTTTGGACGTTATTTAATAAAATTTGCAAGTTTTTTACAATTTTGTGCAATTTTTGGTCTTCTTCCATTGCTGCAAGTGATTTACGTCTTAAATTTTAAATTTTTAAATTTTAAATTTTAAATTTTAAATTTTAAATTTAAATTTTAAATTTTAAATTTTAACCAATTAAATATGTGTCACTATATCAAATTTCTTGGGCGTTGCTATATGGTGACGCTATTGAAATAGCATCGCTATTTGTGTTTTGAGCATCACCGCAACCTACAAAACAACATGAACATGGATTTTGAGTTCAAATATGGTTAAATGATCGGTTTTCCCTCCTAGCATCAGAATGTTGATGTGAAATACCGGTTATGGGCTGAATCATGCTTGATCCATGAAGAATCAAAGCATAATGGAGCCACCAATACTCAAATCTCAATAGGATCAATCAATCAAAATTGAAAGTAAACATTTTATCAAAAAACTTAACATGTTAAATTTATGAAAGATTTAAAGAAAACATCTACTTTAATCTATTAAAACTTTATCTTTTTGTGGAATTGGTGTTGCGTTGTTGTGGACCGATGACCCTTTTGCAATCTTGTGATGGTGAGCTTGTTTCAGTTGATTATATGGAAGATAATTGATGAAACCATGATGTTTGGTGTATGAAAAACCTAAATTATGCATAAAATGAACATGATGCAAGCTAAGTTACCATGATTTTATGCTATAAATAATCTAATTATGCAATTTCTAAGCTAATCTAAGATAATTTAAGCTAAAAATGAGCTAAAAGATGAAAACCCTAATTTATTTACAAACTAGGATGGATGCATGGAAGCAATTAATGGAAGATTGAAGCTTTTATGCAACTAAAATAGAATGAAAATAAGCTAAATCTATGCAAATTGAGAGTATGGATGTGAATAAATTTAACAACATAAATTTGCAATAAAAGATGGATCCATTTGTCTCCAAATAGTGATCTATTTATAGGAGAGCAAATGAGGAATGGGTGGTTGAGATCAAAAAGCTTAATCAACGGTTCAAGATGAAGGGGATGAGAGGCATGGATCATGGATTCTCAACAACGGATGAGAATGCAAGATTAATATTAATCGAAGGTTCACAATTGCCTCAAACAAACACACTTTTGACCTGCTCACACAGGTCAAAGGTAACTTGTTTAGGAGGTTAAAGGGTTAACTTTCTTTTGAAGAAAAGTGAGTTGATTGGAGGAGAGGGAATATTCCTTAGAATATTCCATTAGGGTGAGGAAAAAGGTTAATTTTCAAATTAAAACAAAGTTTTAATTGTGCATGTAACTATGGGAATTTTCCTAGGGTTAGCAGATTAAATGCAAAACATAAAACCTAAAGTGATAATGAAGTGCAAAGGAAATAACATGAAAACAAATGAAAATATCTCACCCAATGTATTCATTCTCCATGGCTGACCTCCATTATGCCTTCTCAACTTGCTGAAAATGTGATGTTGCCCTCATATTTGATGTGAGCAACCTATTGACTATGACAAGCCCTAAGCAAATGTTGAAGGATTTTAACTAAATAACCTCAAAAATGCAACTAGTAACTATGAAGTATGCAAAAAATAGCCTACAATGACAAGATAGCAAGAGCATAAAATGAAAAAACATGAGCATGAGGTGACAAAATGAGAGCGAAATTGCCATTTTATAGAAAATGCAATTTTGAGGGAATGGCCAAGATTAAAAGTTGAGAAATTCCTTAGAATCAATGGACGAGATTCAATATGACAACCCACAATTAGGGTTATGACAACATTAGGGAAAATTTGAAATGAATGGATATGATTGATTTTTAGAAAATAAAATCAAGGGTTGACAATGCAAGTGACAAGAGATAATATTGGCACAGAAAAAGAGGTTGCTGGAAAATCAAATAATAATAGAAATTATTTGATTTTTGGAGGAAAAAGACTATTTTGAACTAAAAATTAATTTAATTCAAAAGGTGGGGTCACATGACAGTAAATAATTAATTTGAATTATTTATTTAAAGAGAGAAATTAGAAAATATGACCATTTTAAATAAATAATTTTATTTAAAATGAGGGAAATGTCAAGGTGGCAATAATTAAATAAATTAAAGAATTTATTTAATTATAAGAAGACTTTTAAGAATTAGTGACAAATAAATAAATAAAATTTATTTATTTAATAATCAGGAAGACATAATGGACAAAAATAATTAAAATAATATAGGAAGACATTAGATAATTAGTGACGCGTTAAATAAATAAATAAAATTTATTTATTTAATAATCATGAAGAATAAAGGACATGAATTAATTAAATAATTATGAATTATTTAATTAATAGTTGAAAGTGAATCAAGGACATAATTAAAATGTCTTAATTATGCTAGGAAGAAAAAGATGAAAATAGAGCTTGCAGGCCTAGGTCATTTTTATGTGTCTACATTTTTCCCCTCTTTGTCATAATGCAACCTATCACATTGTGACAAAAAATAAGTCAAAGTCATGCCCCAGTGAAGGTACATAGTATCTATGCCCCCTCAGGAAAATTTTCAAATTTTGGCCGACGACAGAAAAATTTGGAAAATGTCCCAATAAGTCAATTTGATGACTAGAAAAATAATGGCGTAGACGGTTTCATATTTTGAGGAGTTTAAAGCAGCCAAAAAGGGTGATCGAGTTGGTCAAATGAGCCTTCAGTAATAAAGGGTTTGACAAATCCCACTTTGACCCTATAAATAGGTTGAAAATGGGACCGTAAAAGTCAATTCATTTTCACATTTCACCACAATAAATTTGAGAGCTCAGAGCGAGGAGGACTTTGGAAAAGATGGTGATTCCAATGACCAAGCACCATGGGGAGATCATTCAGACCTACAGATGGCCAGAGGGCTCAGAGCCAGCAGTACTTACATTTAACTTACTTTGTCATTTCTTCATTTTGTGTGCCATTTTTAGGGTTTTAGGTCAAAGAACGAATGCATCGTGATGCATATGCGTGCACGAAAGTTGCATTCATAGTTGCGTTAAACACATTTGATACGTTGTGATGCAAATTCAATGGGTCTTTAGGGAAGTTCAATGAAACATGACGCATTTGCAAAAAATCGAGATGAATTTTCCAAGTCAGGCCACAAATTAGGGGTGTAATGTAGCATTCAAAAGGTTGTGACGCATTCACGAAATTAGGTAACACATTTGTATAAAGTGACACATGTGACAAGAATCATGATGCAAGTGCCATGTCGGGACGCAAATGTGAGATAGAATGACACAAATGCCAAGTTGTGACACAATTGAAGTATAGAACAATGCAAATGCCTGATTATGACACAAATGAAGTCAATGTGACACATTTGACTTTGAATTTGACCAAGGCTAGCTTTGTTTAAGTTCAGATTTTGAAATGATTTTGAGTTAGATAAATGGTAATGATGCTTTTCAACAAGGTGCTAATGCGTCTTTTGACATGTACAGAGACAGTTAGCGTCGATTTATACACAAGAGAGCAAGCCATCTACTTATAGATTTTGGGACCAGTTGAGGGACAAGGAGCGGCAATGACTGATGTGATGAAGACTCTACTATGTTACCTATATGCCCATTATTTGGGAAAATAGGGGACTTTTTACTACACTTTGCGAGAGGTGGCATTCTAAAACATACTCCTTCCATTTTCCGATAGGGGAGGCTACAGTCACACTTGAGGACATGTATCGGATCTTGCGCTTGCTGATCTAAGGAGAACGAATCATGTATGATCCACAACATGGGTACCAGAAATTTACAACATATTATCATGATGAGACTAGTGTAGGATTAGGGATTTAGGGGTATGAGATCTTATGGGAGTTCATGGTAGAGCACTACTCTCGATTTGATGCCCTGGTGATGAAATTGATCGAAGGAGTACTGATTCCTGACAATCGAGGACATGGATTTCCCATTGGCTGGGGTGATGTGTTAGTCAGGATGAGACGAGACAAGACAGTTTATCCCTAGGGACCTTGCCTACTAGGGATGCTATACCATCAGCTTCATGAGGTTGCCTATAGGAGAGCACAAAATATTGGTTGTGGGAGCACGTCGTTGTCTTTTGTTTTCTGATCCAGAGACCACAACTGGCGGATGGCATGCCCTATGTATATTATTATGCCAGCGTGCTACAACAGACTAGGGTTAGAGAGATAGGTTGGTGGCAACACAAGATTGACACCATGGTATCCTTTATCTAGAGGCCATATAGGGCTGCAGACAGTGAGAGGATGAGGCAGATCACCTTAGTTTTTGTAGAGAATTCAAATATTTTATTGGCTAGACTTTTTAGAGTCAACTTATCATTGAGATGTACTTGCCTTAGAGGGTGTTGTGATAGTTTGGTGAGCAATAGGGTGTTCCCATGGGTACCATAGAGTATGCCAGGTCATCTTGGGAGTCTTCATGGGGTCCATCAATATTAGTGCCATTTGTAGATCAATAGATTGATGGGCTAGTGGCTCAGTAGTGGGGATGGAGAGGAGGGGTTTCGGATCCAGGGACCACAACAGACTTTGATCTTTGGTGGTAGACACATAGACCAGTCCCCTTGACAGATCCATATGGACCGACACCAATTGACTAGAGGTCAGTGATACCATGGGTGCGGTGAGGTGGTAGGGGAGGTAGAGACAGAGGCAGGGACAGAGGCAGAGGCCGAGGGAGAGATGGAGGTAGAGGTGGAGGGATAGATGGAGATGACAAAGATGATGGTGGAGATGGTGGGAGACAGAGATGAGGAGGCCATGGTGGGAGATAGGGGAGGAGGGTGAGGCATCGTGTGGATATAGCAGAACTATATGCCATCCCTGAGGTGCCAAAGGAGGAGGAGAGAGATGAGGGGCCAAGGTAGGAGGAGGAGGGGAGATAGGAGGAGCATGCAATGAAGGAGGAGTATCTAGCGAAGGAGGGATTGCCATAGATTGAGGTTTGGTAGGAGGGGGAGATGGAGGTGGATATGCTGAGAGAGGAGGGGGAGATGGAGGTGGAGGTGCTGAGAGAGAAGGGGGTTGTCGAGGGAGAGGAGGACGTGGTGGATGAGGAGGAGATAGGTGATGATGATGAGGTGGAGCGGCTTCTAAGGTGGTGGATGGTAGAGGGGGATGATGATGCGCCTACGGGACCACCACTACCACATAATGTGACTTCAGACAAGTGAGTGACAGACCTATAGAGGAGGCTTGATTAGAGTACAAAATAGGTCAAGGCCCTATAGGTAGAGCTAGAGGTTTCCAGAGTAGAGCGGGATAAGGTAGTGATTCATAAACAAGAGTCAGCTCGGTGGTGCACAGTTATGCTCAGGACCATTAGGAGACTTATCGAGAGAGCTGGCTAGGGTTAGCACCCATCTGGAACATTACAAGTTATTATATGAGAAGGAGATACCACATAAGAGATGAGATCCTACCCTGACATGATCCTAGATGAGGACAGGTAGTGGGAGTAGGGTAGGGAGTGGCAGTAGTAGCAGGAGCCAGAGCAATGCAGGGGGATCTACCTCCTCAAGAAATTCATCAGGTCACAGGTCTAGCCGCTCTCACAGGAATGCCTCTAATCACAGGTCAGGTCATAGCCACAGGTCATCTAGATCAGGTCACAAATCAACTCATAGCCAACCTCTAGTGACAAATCCTTTTTCTTCTCAGATGCAGGTAACAGTGTCATCCTAGATGCATGTTATAGTTGAGATGATGCCATCAGTGTCAGTACCATTAGCCTCACAAACACAGGTTTCCATGGCTTCACAGGTTATGCTAATGCTAGGTTCAGGTCATCAGTCACCACTCTCTTCTCCATGAGGGGATGAGGAGAGCACATCCTAGGGGCATTTGAAATGCTTACTTTATTGACATCATGTTTTAGAAATTTATGTTATAACACTTTATGTATTGACTATCGAGCCTACGAGCTCCATTTTTGGGATATCTCATGACTTTATCCCATGAGATTATTTTTGAGATTATATATATATGATGTAGTTTTGATGCGGCCTATATGCTTTATGTGATGTGATGATACATTATGTGTTGACTATGTTTTATGATGGATGCTTATTTGATGATGATTATGATGATGCAGTTATGATGACTATGTGATGACTATGTGATTTGATTTATACATTTATGATTCCTATGATGATGTCGTTTATATGCCATGCCATGTATGCATTTATGATGGTTATTTATGATAAGATGTCATGATGATGTGATGTTTATTTATGATTATATGTCATGATGATGCTATAGATGATGCTTACATGAGGATGATGATGATATGCATAATGTTTTGACTGTGATGGATGCCATGTTTATGATTATGTATGTTGATGCAGGATTATATATGTATGGACAATGCAATATGTGATGCAATGTATATGGTTTAATGATATAGATTATGTATGTATGTACCTAATGTAATTCCTATATGATCATGTATGCACTTATGTTTTTGTATGTCATAGGATATCATCGTGAGATGGACGAGATGACAAGTCAGAAGGAGATGAATGTTAGCACGAAGACCAAATCCTTCAACAAATTACCATAGGACTTTAACAATTATTGCTCTTAATCATCATTGGGAGGATTATTGTAATGGCCAACAAACACCATGATATGAAATAGATTAAGGTGTGCAAGGTCATACCATCACATGAGACAAGCAATCGTAGACAAGGATGATCATGACTCATACGAAGAGCGTAGTTGCCCCAATCTTTTTGTCACAACCAACCACAAGGATAAAAAGACCAGAAAGACAAGTCATGAAACGTCGTTGCTCCTCTAAATCCTATTATCAAGACATCCTCGAGGAATTAGCAACATGACTACCAAAAAGACAAGACAAGACAATTATCATGATACATCATTGCTTTTGTAAATCTTGTTGTCAGGACATCGCTAAGAAACTAGTAACATGATGAAAGACCCAAAGACAAGTGCAAAGTGTTTTCCAAGTGTGTTTGAGTGCCAGGTGTTTTGATGTCAAGATGTCAGGTTTGATGATGTCGGATGCCAAAGGTGTCATGTTTGACGATGTCCGATTGTTGAGTGTCAAAGTTTTCCAAATTTAGGAAGGACACATCTTGAATAATGTCGATGTCAAGAGGATCAATCCTCAAATGTTAAGAGGATCCCTCAAAATGCCAGATGACAGTGACGATACCTAGGAAGGACACATTATAAGGTATAAATGGAAGAGGTTGTTCTTTAGAAGGACTCATTTGAAGAATAACAAAGAGTTGACAGTTTGACTAGTTATGACCATTTGACTTGTTTTGAATGAAGTTGACCGAAGTTTGACTATTGTTGACTACATGTCGATGTTGACATGCTGATGTGTTTGACATGTTTATTAAAGAATTGTCAGAGTTGGTTGTAGGATTTTGCTTGTTTTGAGATGACTTGTTTGACTTGAAGACATTTTGACGTGTGTGCTAGTGTAGTGTCATGAACCCTAATAGACTGACCTAGTGCGGCCGGGGCTCATCGATTGATGGTCTTGCCTACATCATACACTTAGAGACCTCGTAGCTCGACATGACCAATGACTTTGTCTTGATGACCAAAGATTGAGTCATTATTTTTATTTTGACAACCTGAAAGGACTGACCTAATGTTTCGGGGGCTCGAAGATGAGCCTTTCCTACGTAGAAAATGCATAGAGACAACGTAGTTCGACAAAGGACAATGATGGACTGGCATGACTGACTTGACTGATTTGATTGACATTGACTTTGTTTTGTGTTTTTGAGATATTTTGATTTTTTTGGATTTCTTCAGGACATTTTTTTGATTTTTAGGTCTTTTTTTAGGATATTTTATGATTTTTTAGTCTTTTTTTAAGGACTTTTTATGATTTTTAGGTCTTTTTTCAAGATTTTTTTTATATTTTTGGATCTTTTTCAAGAATTTTTATGATTTTTAGGATTTTTTCAAGATTTTTTTGATTGTTGAGACCATGTGCGATACCCATTACAATCAGGTAATAAAGATTTTCCCCTAGTCAAGTCCAAGACTAGCCAATTGGATGGATGCATAAAGGATGTGTGTGGGGTGACAGATGGGTGATATGCAGGACTTGATGTCAATCATTATCAGCCATGGAAGAAAATGACAGGGTTTTTGTGATGGGTGGCAAGGTGATGTCAAAAAATTGAGTGTTTATTATGGACTAAGGAAGATAGAGTGACAATAGATGGCAGAACAATGACCGACTACACATAGCACCTGTTCGCCAGGTTTTCACCATGGTACTTATCCAAAGTGCCTATTTACTAGGTTTTCACTTTTGGATGAATTATTTCTCTTTACTATTTTGTCATTTTTTAATTTTTTTAGTGTCACCAAGATGCCTGTTTGCCAGGTTTTCATCAAGGTGATGATTTTTTATATTTTTCAATTTTTTTATATTTTAAGGTTGTCAGCCAGGCTTTCTAATGCTATGCATAGAACTTTCAAAGATGTAAACTGTTGATAGGCTCTGTCAAATTTTTTTCTTCTAGAGTGGCTAGCTGATATGCTTCAAAACCAAAAGAGGATATGATGATGTACGAACCCAACCAATTTGGTTTGAACTTGCCAAGTTTTTCTCTATCAAATTGATTCTTGGAATTCTGCATGAGGACCAAGTCACCAATGTCAAAATTTCTAACCATGAATCTTTTGTTATAATTGCAACAGAGCCGATTTTGATATGCTTGTAAATGATTCAATGCATTGTGTTGGCATTCCTCTAACATTTCCAATTCATGCAAGCATGACAGTCTATACTCCTCATCATCAATTAGGCCCTTCAGGGAGACTCATAAAGAAGGAATTTCAACCTCAATGGGAAGGATGGCTTTGGATCCAAAGACTAAGGAAAATGGAGTGGCTCCTGTGGGTGTGTGGATGTTGGTGCGGTAAGCCCACATAGCAAGGTTGAGTTGGATGTGCTAGTCACGGCCGATGTCATTGACTGTCTTCTTAAGGATTTTGATGATGGTTTTATTGGATGCCTCAACTTGACCATTTCCTTGCAAGTAATATGGTGTGGAGAAATGATGTTGGATATGGAAGGACTCACATAACTCATGAACATTTTGATTTTTGAAATGATGCTCATTTTTCTATGATGATGGACTGTGGTACACCATACTGACAAATGATGTAGTTGAGGATGAATTTGGAAATTTTCTTGCCAATTATGTATGTAAGGGGGATGGCTTCGATCCACTTAGTAAATTACTTAGTGGTGGTGATAATGAATTTGTGGCCATTAGAAGAATTAGGGTGGATTTTTCCCATGAGGTCAAGTCCCCATTGTGCGAAGGGCCATGGAGAAGTAATCAGCCAAAGTTCCTATGCTGCAGCATGAATCAAATCACTATGTATCTCACATTGGTGATAAGTTTTGACAAACTCAAGTGCATCCTTTTCAATGGTTGGACAATAATACCCAAGTCTCATTATTTTCTTGGCTAGGGTAGGGTCACTCGAATGGGATCCACATATACCCTCATGTACTTCTTGTAAGGTCATTCTTGCTTCGTTAGTCTTAAGACATCAAAGAAGGGTGTTATCAAAGCTATGATGGTAAAGGGTGTCATTGATGATGGTGTATCAGGTGGCTTTACGGATAAAGGAATTTTGTTGATTATTGGATAGGTTTGGGGGAAGGGTTTGGGACTTGAGATAGTCATATATGTCTTGATACTAAGGAGAATCAAGACCAACAAGCTTGTAGACCATCTCTGATTCTAGGATATCATATGTAAGAACCAAAAGTTGTTCTATCAAGAACTCAAATTGAGACATATTGCTTGGAATGTCTATGAGAGATCCAATTGTATCCATTGTGTCTACTGCCTTATTTTGTATTCTTAGAACTTGCTTAAAAGTCAACATGTGAAAATATGTCTAGAAGCTATCAACCATTTGTTTATAAGGCATAATTTCTCGTCCTTGGTGTCATAGTAGTCATTGACTTGGTTAATGACTAACTGAGAATCTCCATAGACATGAAGTGTCTTAATTTTCCATTTGATGGCCATTTTGAGTCCCGTAACAAGTGACTCATATTTTGCAACATTATTTGTGCACAAAAAAGCAATGCAGAATGACTTAGGGATGGAGTCTCCTTGTGGTGTGATAAACAATATTCCTGCCCCTGAGCCATGACTAGTATGAGACCCATCAAAGTACAGCCTCCAAGGTGACTTAGGCTCTGTATGAAATATAGGCTTGTCAAGAAAATCTACCACCAATGGGTGATCACTTTGTATAGGTGCGTCTGCTAGTTGGTCTACTATCACTTGTCCCTTTATGGACTTTCATTCCATATGTTGAATGTCATACTCACTCAAGATCATGACCCATTTTTCCAAGCAAACTGTCAATGTTGCACGACTTGAGATATTTCAATGGTTAAATCTTTGCTACTAGGTGTGTCTAGTGATTCAACATGTAGTGTCTTAATTTATGATAATCAAAGACAACTACAAGACAAGTGTGTTCAATGGATGTATAGTTTAGCTCATATCCAACCAATGTCTGACTGATGTAGTATATTGCCCTCTCCTTCTCATCATGGTAATTCTATGCCAGTAATGCACCCAGTGCTAAAGTTTTTGCATAAATGTATAGAATCAAAGGTTTCCCTTCGATTGGTGGCATTAAAACAGGCGGTGACAAGGGATAATCTTTTATTTGTTGAAAGGCCTCTTGACATTTATCAGTCCATAGAAAGGGAATATCCTTCTGCAAAAGATACTAAAATGGATGACACTTGTTTGCCAATTGTGCTATGAAGCATCAAATGGATTATAACCTACCTTGTAATGTCCTAAGTTCACTTATCCCTTTTGGAGGAGGCACGTCTAATATTTCTTTCACTTTGGGAGGATCTACTTCAATGCCTCTATGAGAGACAATGTACCCCAAAAGTTTGCCTGATGTTATTCCAAAAACACGTTTCTTTGGATTCAAGAGGACCTTGTATTCTTCCAGTCTCTTGAAGATTTTGTCTAACACATTCAAGTGGTCTTTTCATGTCAAAGATTTTTCCAAAAGTTCGTCTACATAATCTTCCATTATCTTGTGCATCATGTCATGGAATATTGTTGTCATAGCTCTCTGATATGTGGCGTCTGCATTCTTAAGACCAAAAGGAATGACATTCCAATAGTATGTACCCCAAGGACATGTGAATGCTATTTTATGTTGATCTTCAGGGGAAATACGAATCTAATTATAACTTGGGAAACTATCCATTAGGGACAACATCTCATATCCTATCGTGAGGTCAACTATGATATCTATATTTGGCAATAGAAAGTCATCCTTTGGAAATGCTTTGTTCAAGTCTCTAAAATCTGTGCAGACACATATCTAACCATTTGGTTTTGTGACTGGTACAAGGTTGGATATCCATTCAGCATAGTCGATAGACTGTATGAATCCTACATCTAGAAAATTCTTGAGTTCGACTTTGTCTAACAGGGTGATCTGAGGATGCATTTTACGCAACTTTTGTTTTACTAGCTTAGCATCTGGAAGTAGTGGAAAATGGTGTAAGACCAATTTTGGATCCAATCCAAGCATATTGGCATATGACCATGCAAAATTAATTTTGTGCTCTACAAAGAATTTGTGGAATTCAGGTTCATCTTCTTCTGCTATAGATATGTTTACTTCCATGGTGTCCTCTATGAGCATTTCTGATTTCTCTTTAGTCATAGGAAGAAATTATAGTCCTCCATATTTGGGCACCTTGGAGAGGTTTTCACCCACAGATACGTCCATTATTTTTTACTTTTTTTATCGTCAAAAGGTGCCTTTTAGTTTTCACCTAAAGACGTGTCATTTTTTGTTTTATTTTTACTTTTCATTTTGTGACTAGAGGATCTCCCTGAAGTAAGCTGCACAATTTAAGTAAATGGAAAATCTAGCATTGTGATCTCCACTTGGTATGCCCTCACGTAGTCCATGAATTCTGCAACGGCCTCATCATTCTGAAATATGTCCATGACTAGCAGGCCTTGTTGATCCTAATCAATTAGTTGTGGGTAGACTAAGAAAATACCATCATCCGTATTGGTGAATTGTAGAGAGGACATGAAAATCATGTAGAAAAATTCAGAGACATTGAAAATGAAGTTGTCATCGTCCAATTCCCAATCGAATTCTATCCAATATTCTCCTTTACTTGA
Organism: Sequoia sempervirens; assembly: GCA_007258455.2. Lineage (NCBI taxonomy): Eukaryota > Viridiplantae > Streptophyta > Pinopsida > Cupressales > Cupressaceae > Sequoia > Sequoia sempervirens. The sequence goes on from VDFB02342119.1 coordinate 49,445, forward strand.
TTCATACTCATCATCAAAATAAGGTACAAAAGGACTATCATTGGGATTGGCAGTGTCATGTGGAAATTTAGATGAATCCAAATGATGGTTATCATTGTCAGATGGTTGGGCAGTTATGTTGAGGTTATGGCTAATAGGACTGGAAGATTATTCAAGTTTGTCATGGTTCCTTGAGTCAAAGAGTCTATCCCAGTTTTCTCATTTCCTTGGGATCTTAGGATTGTCAGTTGGGTTAATTTTAAATTTTTGCCAATACCTTTGTTCAGAGGTAATTTCTCTAGGTTCAAGGAACAATTCATCAAGACAACAGTCACTTAAGGATCATTGGGAGCCAAATTCCTATTCATGGGAGTCAGTTTTGGTAAGGGATTCCTCAACTGTCTTGACACTTTCTGAAGCATTCATGCTCTCACTCGAAAGTCCATTGGTACTTTGATCACCAGTTTCAAGTGAACCTAACCCTAACCCAAGATTTTTTGGTCTTTTGAAAGGTATTAAAGGTTCTCGCCTCCCTATTTTATTCTTTCCAAGGCCACTAGTACCATCATAGCCTTTGCCATATATTTGGACTGGTAATGGGGTTGGATTCTCTGGGTCTCTGTAAATCCAAGATAATATGTCTTGAATGTCTTCCTTTCTCATGTCACCCCATTTTATGAATGTCGTTGTGGGGGGACCTTGAAAATATCTTTGGGTTCCGTTCTAAAACAAGGCCGACCATAAACCTTGGGAGACGGGTATTTTTGTGATGCAATATGTTGTATTCAGTTTGAATTCTCCATAGCCTAGGTCTTGGATCTTGACAGTAGACTCAGCCTTAGGAAGTGAGGAGGATGGTGGTGTGGCCGAAGATGTGGAAGGAGTGGACGTGGACGAAGAGGCAAGTGTGGAAGGGTCAATGAATTTGGAAGAAGATGAACTAGGAGGCTCTCAGTTGATGGGAACTTGATGTTCTGAAATACCCCTTAGATTGGTGCAGTACTGAAAGGGATCAGGGTCTCCATCTATAGTGATTTCTATGCCATCAAAGGGAAACTTCAGGCATTGGTGGTAAGTGGATGGAACAACTTTGAGGGCGTGAATCCAAGGTTGGCCAAGCAAGATGTTATAAGGAAATTCTAAATCTAGGACTTGGCAAGTTGTTTCCACAATAACCAGTCCAACTCTGATAGGAATAGAGATAATGCCTCAAGAAGAACGTTCTTCATCATCATATGCCTTTATGACTATGCTCTTTGTAGGGTCTACACAAGCATCAGAAAATCCTAGAGCCTTAACCAATTTTAAGGAGCATATATTCATTCCTTCTTCGCCATCTACTAAAACTCATCTGACCTTATGCTTATGGATGAAAACCTTAATGTGTAATACATCGTTATGATTGGACTTAAGTGATGAATAATCTTGATCCAAAAATGTCACATGATGGGGTGTAGTGAGGTAACCCACCATGGCATCAAACTGGTTGATGTCAATGTCTTGAGGGACAGAGGAATCTTGTAAGGTTTTGTCAAGTATAGCTTTATGTGTGAGGCAAATGCGAAGCAGCTCGAGTATGGATATTTGTGCATGGGTTTTTCCTAGTTGATCAATAAGGTTAAACTGACTCTTAGGTTGGGACTACTTTGTAGATGGGCCTAATTGTGGTTTTTTTGCGGATGGAATGGGTATTGTGATTTTTGGTTGTCAGGGAGGAGGACCAGCTATGGTGATTTTTCCACTTCGGGTAGTAGCATTAAATTCAGGTGCTCTTTTGGTAGTGATGGTATTGAAATATTCATCAATGGATTAGACACACTTTATAATGGTTCCTCTAGAATAATCGAATGCAACGCGAGCGTAATTGGCTTGATTGTTATTAGTCTTTGAACCTAATATGAAGGTTTTATTAGAACCATGGCCTTGCAATGGGTTTTTGTGAATAGTATGGTCTAAATTTGATGCAAATTGTGACCCACCTAATTCAATTGTTCAGTTTTCAAGGTCTTGCACAATATTTCTTAGTTGCCGACAAGAGGATGTCCTATGCCCTTTAGCCCGGTGGTAATCACAGAAAGCGCTATCATCCCACCATGATGGTTTAAACTTCCCTGGGTTGTATGGCTTAGGGTCCTCAAGTGTGATGAAGCCATTTTGAAGAAGTTTCTTAAGGACGTCTTCAATTGGTTCCCCTAAAGCAGTGTATGTGCATCTTTTCGGGAACTTTCTTGTTTGGTGGGGTTGTCCTTGACTTTGACCATTTTGACTGGTTTGATTATTTGAAGTGGTATTGATGGGGGAAGTCAGTGTTGTTGTTGGTATGTTTTGCAGTTGAGCTCCTTTAAGGGTAAGCACTAGACCTATTATGTTCACTAACTTGGCATCAACAACACCATTATTGGTGACATGTTTATTTTTGACCCAATACTTATTTTTGTTCACAGATGGGTTTGCGTTTGTGCTTTTAGGACCATATTTTAATTCTCCTTTAGCAATGAGAGCTTTATCAACCTAGACACCCTTTTCAACTAGGTCTATGAAGGTTGTGTAGCAATGAACTTGCAATCAATATTTCAATGGGCCTAAGAGTGTTTGAATAAACATGTCGACCTTTTCTTTCTTAGATATGTCAATATGGCAGGGACTTGCTAGACTTCTCCATCTTTGGAAGAATGGGATAAAAGTTTCACTAGCATCTTCTTGTGTAAGAGTGCATAAGCTAGTGATGGAGGTGTCCATGTCAATATTATATGCATAATTTTTCACAAATTTTTCTTTAAGTTCGTCCCATGTTTTTATCCCTTTTAAAGTGGAGAACCATTCAAGTGTAGGTCCTATAAGACTCTTAGAGAAGAGTCTTATTAAATAAGTGTGTTCATAGGCAATGTCCATACAGTTGGTCATGAATTCTCAAACATGTTCAACATGATTCATCTTGCCCTTATATTTGGTAAAGTTTGGTGCCACATATCCAGGAGGGAATGGTGGCATGTATAGATTTATGTCAAAAGGATATAAGCATAGGTCTATGACATGTGTGACTTCTTGTTGGACATTTGCATGTTTTCTATGGTCTTTTGTAAGTGAGCTACTTGAGCTGTCAAGGCATCAATTATAGGATTATTTGCTGCATCACACATGGGAGTGATAGGTATACCATGGATCCCCATTTGTTGTGGGATGTGTTGTTGCGAGATGTACGGTGTGTTTTGATTTGTATGTTGTTGGTATTCAAAGTTTTGATTAGGTATATGTTGATGGATGTGAATATGTGATGCATATGTCAGAATGTGCCCTCCGTCCATTTGAGTCAAAATTTAGGGATTATGTTGACCATGAACATTTTAGTGTCCAAATGATGCCATGTGTTGCGTATTCTTATTGCCTTGTCCAAATTGTTGAAATTGTCCATGGGGAATGTTCATGTTTTTCCCTTAAGAGGCATTGGTATTAATTTGTGTTGATGTGTTGACATTTCGTTGTGGTCCTTGGATAAAGATACGTCATTTTCTTCCTCCGAAGGGATTGAATGAAGTACCAATGAAAGGATTTGATGATGATGCACCCATGGAACTAGATGAAGCTCCAAATATAGGATTTGAAGAGCTTGCCCCCATTGATGAGAACCCAAAGGTGGCTCCAACTGATTGTGAAGATATTGTTGGAATTGTTGGCATTTATTGTGGCATGACTTGTAGCATAGTTGGTGTCCCTCCAACGGATGTTGCATTGATTAAACTGGAATTGTTTTGATTGGTTGTGTCATTGGAGGTGGAATTAATGGTACTTGTGGCAGTTTGCGAGGTAGCACCATACAAAGCATTGCTTATATTTTTTTGAGGTTGACTAGTGTTGGAAATGTTGTTGTTGTTGTTGGTATTGCAGTTAGGAGAGGTCGGTCTCAAAGTGTTAACGTCAAATCCACATGGAAATTTAGCTCCTTGACTTAGAAGTATGGCCAGATATCAGTCTCTATCATGTAAAACCATTTCTTCCACAAAGGAGGTCGCTTCTGTATTTTGGGTTGTGGCTTCTAGGTCTTCCTCAAATACTTGTCCATGTTCATCCTTATGTATGAATGGTTCAAAGGGATTATGTGACGAAGAAGGCATGTTCATTTCACTGAAAGGATTAACAAAGGTGGTGTCTTGATTCATGTTTTGATTCATGTCATTGGAAAATATATAAGTGTTATTGTGTTGTCCAAAATTAGCCATTTGTCTTCTCTTTCTTTGAAGCCTGGTCTCAACCATATAAGGGATTGCTCAAATTAGGAAGAGGATGAAAATGACAACTAAATGACACTTTGTTTTTGGATTTTTGATAATAAGGGATGACAATGTAATATGACAATGCAAAATATGTTTTTGGATTTTTGATAATAAGGGATGCAATATGATAATGTTGTCTAAAGGAAATGACTAATGCCAAAGGACAATGTAGACTAAGATGACAATTTTTTTTTTTTAAATTTTTTTTTTGGAATAAAGGATGTCAATGCAAGGTGATAATGACGTTTGCCTAAGGAAAATGACTAATGAAAGGTGATAAGGTTGTCAAGAAAAAATTCCAAATGCCAAGGTGACAATGAGGACTAATATGAAAGTGTTGACTAAGGGAATGACCAATGCAAAGTCTAGATGCCAAATGAGGACTAAGATGGAAGTTATGACAATATTTTATGATTTTCAAGGATAAGATATGTAAGGTGAGGACTAAAATGACTTGAATGTCTAAAGTATGAAAATGCAAAGGTATAAATGATTTGGAAGAAGGTTTCTCAACCACCCTAAGCTTGATCTAAGTAAGGTTTCCTAACTTGAATTATGAGTTGGAAAGATCTCATGAAAGGACAATGACTAAAGAAGATAATGATGACTAAGTCCAATGATAACCTACTTTTGAAGGACAATATTTTGCAAAGTATGGTAGGGTTTTGCTAATCCAAAATATAAAATTGAAATGAGGACCTAAGGACTGGTTTGTGATTGAAAATGAAAGTGGTGAAGCCTAAGGATAAAACTAAAATTTGCAAAGATGACCCTATGGTAAAATGCAAACTAAAGATGCAAATGGTTGAATAATTTGAGAAATTTTCTTTCTGGTTTCTGACAGAGACAACTGGAAAAAGATGCTTATAGATAGTTTGGACATATTTGAATTTTGTTTCTAGTTTGTGACAAAGTTCTTGTTTTTTCTAGGAAAATGTGTCATTTAAAGTCACAAATGTGTCTTAGTATAGCAGATGTAGCTTAGCTTTAGCGAATGCGGTTCTACAAAAAGCAATTGCGGCTCACTATTGCGAATGCGGTTTTCTAAAAAGAAAATGTGGTTCATGATAGGTGAATGCAGTGTTATGCAAAGAAAATGCATTTTTCCAGAGTGAATGCGGTGTTATGCAGAGTGAATGCAATACAACTGAGTGAATGTGTCGTGACAAATGCGGTGTAGAATGCAAAAAGTCTAATTTGTTGGTAATTTTGGTCAAAAATATGAATTGTTTGAGGTTGACTGTTTGTTTCTAGATCTATAAGTGATGTTTGATTGTTTGAATGTCTAAGAAAACACTTAACAAACACAATATTTTGTCTTGATCAAGCACAAATAAGACAAGAAAAATCCTAGCTTTGGCAAGGACAATATTTGCTAGATTCCACGTGGGTTTCCCCAACCACACTTATTCTTAGCGTGTGAATCCAGAAGCTTGGTTGCATGAGATCCCCCTTACAATGCACTACTTCTTAGGAGAACCAAGCTTCCAACCCCCATAAATCTCCCATGGCAGGTTGATCACCTCTACTAAGAACTACGAGAATGTGGATGCCTTCACAACAACCATTGTTGTGCTAGCAAACAAAAGTATTTTGGCTACTACACAAAATTTTTTAGTTCGGGACCCCCGTTCAAGTGGCCATACATGGGGAAAAGATTAAGCTCTGTTAAAGGAGGAATTCTATCCTAAAGAGGTTACGCTCAATAGGGTTTTTGGGAATCCTACTTTGTCTGTATGACACATCCGCACTCGTAATCCTAGTCTTTCCATTAGGATTCACATTTATATACCAGCCAGGGATAGCTCAGCCAAAGAGCTTTGTTTCCAGTTTGAGTCACCTTGGGGTGAGTACTTTTTCCCACCAAGAAAGACCCAATTTCTAGAGTCAATAACCGTTTCCCTTACACCTAGGATCGCACAAGTGCACAAGGGGAGAGGATACTTTGATTATTGAATCGAGGTAAACATAAAATAAGATGGGTCTAGTTTTCTGATCACCTAGTTTGCACAAGGTGAGATAATAATCACCTACCACCTTCAAACACAATCAAGCAAAGGAAAAGCAAATGTTCTTTTTAAAGCACCAATTGAAGTGTTTCCTAATCTAAAAATGAACAAACATAATGTTTTCAAAATCAAAATCTTGGACAATCGAACCTACAAAACCACTAGTTAGTAGCTCAAAGAGATGCCTTGGACCCACAAAAGACTCAAAGCCACATGCTGCAACAACTCATTAGTAACTAGAAAATCCCTAGACTAACGGATTGCAGAAAGGAAAAAATAGATTGCAAAAAGAAGTCAAGACAAATCTGGAAAAATCTGAAAGAAAAAAGTTTACTAGATGAAGCGTCACAGTAGAGCGATTGCATCACTTTGTACAACAAATACAACTTAGTTTTGTGCATTGGAATATGATAGAAAAATGTGGAAACCTATAAGTCAAATGCATCATGGTTGAAAAAATGTGTCACTATGCAAGTCATATGCATCGCAGCAGAGTGTATGCGTCATTTGCGGGAACAAATGCATTGTGAAAAATCAAATGCGTCATTCTACAAAGAAAATGCATCGTGGTTGTGCCTGTACCTGCAAAACAGAAAATGTCATACAGAAAAACAAAAAAAATGTTCGATTTTGGCATTGGGTTCACCAATGTAACTATGGGAATTTTCCTAGGGTTAGCAGATTAAATGCAAAACATAAAAACCTAAAGTGATAATGAAGTGCAAAGGAAATAACATGAAAAAAAATGAAAAGATCTCACCCAATGTCTTCATTCTCCATGGCTAACCTCCATTATACCTTCTCAACTTGCTGAAAATGTGATGTTGCCGTCAGATTTGATGTGAGCAATCTATTGACTATGACAAGCCCTAAGCAAATGTTGAAGGATTTTAACTAAATGACCTCACAAATGCAACTAGCAACTATGAAGTATGCAAAAAATAGCCTAGAATGACAAGATAGCAAGAGCATAAGATGACAAAACATGAGCATGAGGTGACAAAATGAGAGAAAATTTGACATTTTATAGAAAATGCAATTTTGAGGGAATGGCCAAGATTAAAAGTTGAGAAATGCCCTAGAATCAATGGACAAGATTCAATATGACAACCCACAATTCGGGTTAGGGAAACATTAGGAAAAAATTGAAATGAATGGATAGGATTGATTTTTAGAAAATCAAATCAAGGGTTAACAATGCATGTGACAAGAGATAAGATTGGCATAGAAAAAGAGGTGGCTAGAAAATCAAATAATAATAGAAATTATTTGATTTTTGGAGGAAAAAGACTATTTTGAACTAAAAATTAATTTAATTCAAAAGATGGGGTCACATGACAGTAAATAATTAATTTGAATTATTTATTTAAAGAGGGAAATTAGAAAATAAGACCATTTTAAATAAATAATTTTATTTTAAATGAGGGAAATGTCAATGTGGCAATAATTAAATAAATTAAAGAATTTATTTAATTATAAGAAGACTTTTAAGAATTAGTGACGTATTAAATAAATAAATAAAATTTATTTATTTAATAATCAAGAAGACATAATGGAAAAAAATAATTAAAATAATATAGGAAGACATTAGATAATTAGTGACACATTAAATAAATAAATAAAATTTATTTATTTAATAATCACGAAGAATAAAGGACATTAATTAATTAAATAATTATGAATTATTTAATTAATAGTCAAAAGTGGATCAAGGACATAATTAAAATGTCTTAATTATGCTAGGAAGAAAAAGATGAAAATAGAGCTTGTAGACCTAGGTCATTTTTATGTGTCTACAATGCAAAAAAGGATAAAGAATATTCCATGGGAATATTATCTTTGATTAGAGGAATAATTAGTTTAATTGCTAATTAAACAAGGTTTAATTTATGCAATTAGAGAATAGAAGAATTAGAAGATATTTATTAAATTAGATGATTTAATAAATAGGGGAAGGGAAATGATATGATATTTAATTAAATAACATAGGATTATTTAATTAAATAAGATGACTTAGGAGATTAAATTAAATATTTTAATTTATTTAATTTAATTAGATGAAGTGTTAGTGCGAAAAGAGACAAATTAACCCAATTAAATTAATTAGGCCAATTAGATGAAAATGATGCAATTAATTAATTAGCTAGGCTAATTGAATTAATTGAGTGAAAAGAGGATGGATAAAGAGGAAATGATGTTAATAAATCCAATTCGAGTGTATGACATTGATTAGGACATTTTTTAGTGTCTATAGTATTGAATGCAGTTCTTGGGCAACCAAACAAATCATGGTTTGCATTGCTGCAATATCCACATAGTTTCTTCCTTTCTTCCTTCAATCATTTGTCTAATGTCCTAGTTTACCACACTTCTAACAAGGAGCATTCTCCCTTCTCTAACCTTAATCTTGTAAGAGTTGTTGATGAACTCGAGCACCCAGGATCACCTGCAAAACCAAGATAAACCTTCCACATGAGAGCATCAAGAGATAAAATGCAGGAATATAGTGCAATAACAAAATGATGTTATTATCACACACTAAATGATACAATATGCCTCAACTCTCCTTTGAATTGATTGAGTTAATATGAACTCATCTTGACTAGATAGGAGGGAGAGGTGAGTGCTGATTATATAGCACAATATGGGAAAATAATTCCAAGAGGGGTAATAACTCCCAAATAACCAAATTAGGTGGGAGTTATGCCTACTTGGAAAATGCCAAACATGTGGCATAACCTACTCAGAAAGAGACAAATGAGTGGTTTTGTGAGGTGGCATATAAGGCCAAAAGAGGGTGTGAAACTCAACCACCCAAGTGTGAGTGGAAGCAACACATGTAATCGATGGATTACGCCATGTGTCCTCACATAAACCACATCTCCTATAACCTAAGGTATGCTTAATAATGTGTAGGAAAAATAATATTAAAAAACCTACACTAAAAATCTCTTCCTCTACAATATCCTCTGCTAAACTCATTGTAGTAGGATCTAATATCATTATATTCTTCTATATAACTAGTAGAAGGTATGTCTTCAAGGAGTTTCAAGATTGCATTTTGAATTATATATGTCATTGATTTCTCTATTTGGGCTATTGATGCCCACAATTTTGTTTGTAAAGAGCTTCTTTTTCCAATCATTTATCCCTTTCCATAACCTTGTGGAAGGGTTCACTATTTTTACATTTGTGGTTGCCATATTCTACTTGAATGCTCTCTTTATTGCAACATTTCCCTCATCTTCCTCACACTCTCTAAAGTAATTGCTACAAACTTGTTGTCAAACCCTCTATGGTTGGGAAACAACTTCAAATTCACCCAAAAATAACAAAATTCACTTATATATGACAAATAATCCAAATGAAAATTCTAGTTAAGGTTTGATATGAAATGTGTAGCCAACTTAAGACCCTTTGAAATGGTTTGATATGAAATGTATAGTAGCATAAATTGACTGATATGTACATTTTTAGACCCACAATATTCAGGTTTTGTTTGGAAACAATGAATGTATAGCTGCCATAAGTTGTGGGAATCTCATATGGTGAATATCTAACAATTTTGATGGCTAGATATTAAAGGAAATATGCCACAAAGGCTACACAATATGCCTAGTGTTCTTATGCATTAGGATTGATGACATTAACTATGTGATTGATTAGATGGATTTTATGTCAATCATGTTGGATATTGCTTATATGTGGTTTTCATTGATGTCAACATTATTTCCATTAATGTCTTTAAGGTTGTATATGTCGAGGATATTGAGAAAATTGTAATAAAATAAGTTGCAGGTTGTCGGTGATGCAGTAAAGTTCAGTATGGTGACTAGCTCAGTATATTGATGAGAAGAGGTTGCGGATTAAAGGGTTTGTTGTCAAGTATATCTAGTTTATCCACATGAAGTTTAAGAGGTTCACATGAAGATTTGATTGAGTCATGAGTATCTGTGTTCTGATAGTTGTTCTATTGTTTTAGTTGGTGTTCCTGAAAGAAGATGATGTGATTCTATTAATTTGAGTTGTTGTGGATGCTTCTATGGTGATTCATGATGCTTGTGGATGTTTCTAGATCATGCTTTATTTGTGTTGTTGGTCCACATTGATCGTTGTGCTCACGATTGATGATTTTCTTTTGTGAGTTCATGTTTTTCATGATCATGGTTGACAGGGTGATTGTAGTGTGTTGTGGATCTTCGAGGCATAATTTTTGAAGGTGTTCCTAATTTGAGGATGTTGTGTTTGGTCCTTACTATGTTTTGGCCAACATTGTTTGGTTCGCATTTATAAATTTTTTATTGATTTGGGCTGACAGTTTGTACATGTTTCATATTTTGTTGGGCCGACATGTAGTTGATGTTATCCTTAGTTGCAAATATATATGTTCAATTGTTTATACCATTTGATGGTATGGTTTGTGATGTATGTTGTGTGCTATGTGCAAACAATGTTCTAATCATTCAGAGGCAGAAGTAAAGTGTGAAGAAGAGTGAGTAGATGAAAGTGTTTATGTTCTTAACCAAAACTTTAATCAGGCATTAGAAGATGCTATTTTCTTAGTTCAAAATCTTCGGATGTAATCCAAATGTGACCGTAAGACGTGAGTCTCTTTGGGTAGTAAGCCCTTTTATTTGAGAAGTGTGGTGTGGTAGTGTGCCCGAATGCATATGTATTCCCCATTTGTAATACTTTTAACAGGGAATAATCTTGTGGACTAACCTCCACCGTGGTTTTTCCCCTAACAGGATTTCCACATAAAAATCTTGGTGTTATGTGTGTTTTTGATGTGGTGATGGTTTATGATTTCATGTTTATTTGTCAGATCTGAAAATAAGTTTAATATGTATAATTTCTATGACAACTGATTCACCCCCCCTCTCAATTGCCTGCCCTTGTGTTGCCAATAATTGGTATTAGAGCAGGTTCTTCCAGAGAAGCTTGACCGCTTGAGGTGATCTGAGATGATGACATATAAGTAGGATAGTTCGAGATTTGATGGAACTAATTATTTTGTGCAAGAATCGAATGGAGTGTCATCTGAGATGCATTGGTGAACCTTACTGGAAAATTACAAAGAATAGGTATATCATCCCACAAAATGGTCCTTCTACTGTAGGTGATATTAAGGAAGCCAAGTACAATATTAGGGTTAAGGAAGCATTGTTGAGTGCTCTGACTGATTCCGAGATGACAAATATAATGGAGTTGAAGACTGCTTATGAGATCTGGAAAAATTTGGAAACTCTATATGAAGGTGATACCCATGTGAAGATTGCTAAGCTACAAAGCCTAAAAGGGAAATATGAAACATTGAGAATGGGTGAAGATGAGAACATCACTTCTTTTATGCAGAGAGTGAATGAACTTGTGTGTATTATCAGATGTGTTGGTGGAACATTAGAAGAATCAGAGATTGTTGCTAAAGTTCTCAGATCCTTTCCTATTGCATACAAACACAAAGTTGCTACTATTGAGGAGATCCAGACTGTGACAAATGTAACCGGAGACATGTTGATTAGTAAGCTTGCTGCTTTTGAGTTAAGTGAGTTTGGTGAATCTCTTCCTAAGATAGAATCTGCATTCAAATCTACTATCTTTGGAAAAGATAAGTAGAGATATGATCTAGGAGAAATTTCTTCTAGAAAAATGTCTAAGTATGAGTAGGAAATGAGAGATATTGTAGAAGAAGAGAGAAAACTAGACGAGCTTTAAGCACTTATTGTCAAGAGGGTAGCTAGAGGAGAAGGCAAGTATAAAGGGAAATTGCCTCTTAAATATTTTTCTTGCAATAAGATAGGTCATTTTGTCTCAAGGTGTCTGGAAAGAGTTCCTAATCCAAGACCTAACAAGCCTAGATTCCAAAGAAAGTGTTATTATGCTACTGATGAAGGTGTGACAAATGATGAATCTAATAAAGGGAATTTAATTGAGGATGAATGGGTATTTATTTCTATCAAGGAAAATGATCTAGTACCTACTAAATCTACTAGTTGCATAAATGTGGAGAAAGCTCTAGCTGCCAGAGTTGAAGAAAAATATGAATGGGTGATTGACAATGGATGATCTCATCACATGACAGGTGATAAAAGTAAATTTGTGAGCTTGGAAAAGTATGATGGTGGTGTTGTAAGATTTGGTGATGACAAAGTTGGTGTAATCCTTGATAGAGGATCCATTTCTCTTGATGGTAAGCATAATACTAATGATGTTCTATACATGGAAGGTTTGAAGCATAATCTCTTAAGTGTTGGATAGATGGTTGACAAGGGATACAATCTTCAATTCAAGGATGGAAAGTGTAGAATATTGGGGAGTTCTGAAAATGTGATTGCATCTGATACAAAAAAAAGGTAATATCTTTCACCTAAGTGCTACTAGTAAAAGTTGTCTGATTGCTCAAGTTGATGAAAATTGGTTGTGGCATAGGAGATTGTGTCATGTAAAATTTGACAATATTATCAAGATAAGTTCTACTTAGGTAGTGAAAGATCTTCCTAAGTTGATAAAACCTACTAATGCTATATGCAAGGAATGTCAGTTAGGGAAGCAAACTAGAGTTTCATTTCAGATCAAACAACATTGCTCAAATGAAGTATTGGAGCTTGTGCATACTGACTTGTGTTGTCCTTCTAGAGTCAGAAGTTTACAAGGAGACAGGTATTTCATGTTACTTATTGATGATTATTCTAGATTGTTCTGGGTTACTTTCTTAAGGGAAATATTTGAATCTCTAGAGAAATTCAAGATTTTTAAGGCTATGGTTGTGAGAGAGATAGGTTTGAAGTTTAAATGTTTGAGATCAGATAGAGGTGGTGAATTCACTTTTGGTGAGTTTAATTCTTTTTGTTAAGAGCATGGGATAAAGAGACAATTATTTACCCTGTAGACCCCTTAGCAAAATGGAGTTGTGGAAAGGAAGAATAGGTCAATTCAAGAAGCTACTAGGACCATGATGCTAGAAGGAAATTTTTTGCATATCTACTAGAGAGAAACTATGAGTACTGTCGTTTACATTCTCAATCGGATACATGCCAAAGGTGATACTAGTAAGACTCCTTATGAGCTATGGTTTGGTTATAAGCCTACTGTTAGATACTTCAAAATATTTGGGAGAAAATGCTATATCAAAAGAGATGAAGATATAGGAAAGTTTGATGCTAGAAGTGATGAAGGAATCTTTCTTGGTTATTCTACTAAAAGTAAAGCCTACCGGTGCTATAATAAGAGATTAAGGAAAGTAATTGAAAGTGATAATGTCAAGGTTGATGAAGACACAGTCAGACCATCCAAAAGCTATAGAAATGATTCAAATGATCAGAATGACAATTCAAATAAAGGAAAGAAATCTCAATCTCTAAATCAAGTTCAGATCATTCCAGTGAATTTGGAAAATCGAGAGGAAAAAACTTGTGAAAGTGCAGAAGTGAGATCACAAGAGCCTGAAATTCAAGAATACCCTAAGACTCCAAGGTATGTAAGACTAAATCATTCAGAAGATCAAATTATAGGTGATAAGAACAAAGGTGTTCAAACTAGGGGAAGGATTGTAGAAGAATACTATTTGATCTACAAAGACTGATCCTAATAGTGTCAATGAAGCATGCAAAGATGAACATTGGGTGGAAGCAATGAAAGAAGAACTACTGCAAATTGAGAAGAATGATACATGTATTCTTGTTCCTAGAACTAAGGATAAAAATGTAATTGGAACTAAATGGGTCTTTTGGAACAAACTAAATGAGCAAGGTGAAGTTGTTAGAAACAAAGAAAGACTTGTGTGTAAAGGATATTCTTAGATGGAAGGAATTGACTTTGAAGAAAAAATTTCTCCTATTTCTAGGATTGAAGCTATGAGACTATTTCTTGCTTGTGTTGCTTACAAAAGCTTCAAGGTTTATTAGATGGATGTCAAGTCAACATTTCTAAATGGTGAACTGGAAGAAGAAGTGTATATTGAGCAACCTAATGGATTTCAATTGACTGATCAAGGAGATATGGTTTTCTGGTTGAAGAAAGCATTGTATGGACTTAAGCAAACCCCAAGAGTATGGTATGCCAGATTTCACAAGTATTTTTTGAAGCTTGGATTTAATAAAAGTACTGCTGATAGTAATTTGTATTTCAAGACTGACCATGATAAAGATTTGATTGTTGAAGTCTTTTTTGATGATATCATTTTTGGAGGAGATGATGGTTTGTGCATGAAGTTTGCTGATGAGATGTAGAGTGAGTTTGAGATGTCTATGATTGGAGAAATGAAATTATTTTTGGGAATGCAAATTACTCAGCTAGATAGAGGGATCTTTATATCTTAGTCCAAGTATGTGAAAGAATTGCTAAAGAAGTCTGGTATGGAAGATTCAAATCCAATTGGTACACCTATGGTGACCGGATGTAAGTTGAAACAAGATGATGATTCTCCTAAAACAAATCAGACTAGATACAGATCCATGATTGGTGGATTGCTCTATTTGACTTAGACAATGAATTTCAAGCTGATCCTAAGGAATCTCATGTGATAGCTATGAAGAGGATTTTCAGGTACTTGAAGGGGACAGTTGATTTTGGCCTATTGTATCCTAAAGAAGATGACCTTACTTTAGTGCCTCTACTGATGTTGATTGGGCAGGAGATGTGAATGATAGAAAGAGTACTAGTGGTGGTGCATTTTTCTTGGGAAAGAAGCTAATTCCATGGTTAAGTAAGAAGCAAAATGCCATTTCTTTATCTATTGCAGAGGAAAAATACATTGTTGCTGCTAACAATTGTACTCAAAAATTGTGGATGAAGTAGATGTTGAAAGATATCAAATTTTTGTATGATGAACCTATTGCTATATTCTATGATAATTCAAGTGAAATTAACATTTCTAAGAATCTGGTGTTGCATTAAAAAACCAAGCATATATCTATCAAGTTTCACTTTTTGAGAGAGAAGGTGAGTGAAAAGGAAGTCAGATTGGAGTATGTGCCCACTAAGGAACAAATTACAGATATATTTACCAAGCCCTTGCCTAAGGATACTTTTGAGTATCTTAGAGGGAAGCTAGGGGTGATTACCCCTCCTAATCAGAATTAAGATGCATTGACTTGCATCAGTCCATGCATTTCATAGTAATATATTGTGATCCAGATTGATTTTGTCGTGGTTGCTACTCAAGCGGAGTAGTCAGATGATCAAAAATGTGGTTCAAATCTTGTGTGGAGAAAGATAATCTGAACCTTTTTCATTGATGTCAAAGGGGGAGAAGAGTCATGTGAAAAACTATGAAAGAGTTAAGGAGAAAAGAGTCAAAATTTAAGGGGGAGAAAGTGTAAAGAGAAAGTATCGTTGATGGTGTTTTTCACATCATGTGTTTCCATCAATGAAAAAGGGGGAGATTGTTGGATATTGCTAATATGTGGTTGTCATTGATGTAAACACTATTACCATTAATATATTTAAGGCTTTATATGTCAAGGATATTGATAAAATTGTAATAAAATAAGTTGCAGGTTGTCAGTGATGCAATGAAGTTCAGTATGGTGACTAGCTCAGTATATTGATGATAAGAGGTTATAGATTAAAGTGTTTTTTGTCAAGTATATCTAGTTTATCCACATGAAGTTTTAGAGGTTCACATGAATATTTGATTGAGTTATGAGTATCTGTGTTCTGACAATTGTTCTATTGTTTTAGTTCATGTTCTTGAAAGAAGATGATGTAATTCTCATAATTTGAGTTATTGCAGAAGCTTCTGTGTTGATTCATGATGCTTGTGGATGTTTCTAGATCATTCTCTATCTATGTTGTTGGTCTCCATTGATCGTTGTGCTTGCGATTGGTGATTTTCTTCTATGAGTTCATTTTTTTCATGATCATGGCCGATAGGGTGATTGTAGTGTGTTGTGGATCTGCGAGGCATAATTTGGTCCACACTCAGTTTGGTCTGCATTGATAAAGTGTTTATTGATTTGGGCCAGCAGTTTGTACATGTTTCATATTTTGTTGGGCCTACATGTAGTTGATGTTATCCTTAGTTGCAGATATATATGATCGATTGTTTATACCATTTGATGGTATGGTGTGTGATGTATTTTGTGTGCAAACAATGTTCTAATCATCTAGAGACAAAAGTAAAGTGTGAAGAAGAGTGAGCAAATGAAAGTGTTTATGTGCTTAACCAAAATTGTAATCAGGCATTAGAAGATGCTATTTTCTCAGTTCAAAATCTTTCGGATGTAATCCGAATGTGACTGTAAGACAGTGAGTTTTCTTTTAGGTAGTAAGCCCTTTTTATTTGAGCAATGTGCTCTAGGTAGTGTGCCTGAATGCATGTGCATTCCCCATTTTTAATACTTTTAACAAGGTATAATCTTGTGGACTAACCTCCACCATGGTTTTTCCCCTAACAAGGTTTCCACGTAAAAATATTGGTGTTATGTGCATTTTTGATGTGGTGATGGTTTATGCTTTCATGTTTTATTATCAGATCTAAGAATAAGTTTAATATGTATAATTTTTGTGACAACTGATTCACCACCCTCTCTCAATTGTCTGCCCTTGTGTTGCCAACAAATCATCCAATACCATGCATGCTATTTAGTCTTATGGTGTGTCCTAGTGCACTTATGCATTAGGAATAGTGACATTATTTATATGGCTAATATACATGAAACTATTATGCCATGCCTAGTGTGCATGTGCATTCACCATGGTTGAGTGACATCAACTCCAGTGTGTAATGGATCTAATTGAATATGTCATATATGATGTGCATTAAGGTTGAATGATATATTATCCTTTGATTTTAATTCCTTTTGAGTGAAGCTTCCATCATGAATTATATGCATAAAACTCCTACATTATGTGTCTAGTGTGCTTAACCATGCATCATGGTTAGAAATATTTATGATAGTGTGTTTTGATTGTATGAGTTTTATTTTTAGTTTTAATGGTGTATATGTCATTGAGTTGTATAGGTTTCATTTGAATTTCTAATGAAATATATGCCATTGAGATTATATGGGCTTTGTTTAAAGGTTGCATCAAAATCCTACGATGTGTTCTTAGTGCAATTTTTTATTCATCATGGTTGAGTGACATTTACTCTTCTACATTATGATTTTATTGATTTTGTATGAAGGGTTGAATGACATATTCCATTTATTTATATGGATTCATTTTTCAAGAACTAATATTTATCTCTTTTTCATGCTATAAATAAAATTATTTGTCATGCCGAGGAAATAGTTAAGGATTAAACCAACACAGGAAGAGCAAGAAGCTAAGAATGCAAAGAAAACATAACATATGAGATAACTTTTTGAGAAGAGTAAATTGGAAACTATAGAAGAAGACATTCCAATTGAAGAGGTACATGAACCATCAATGAGAGATATGGTATTGGTGGAAAAAAGGGAATGGATGCAAAACCTTCGTGCATTGAGAGATTTGAATTCTGTAGTTGGATACATGTCCTCTAATACAAGTCAAGATGGAGGGACACAATCTACCACATCTCAAGTTGAAAGTAAATTATCAATCGCATGTGAAGAAGGAGTTACACCATCTTTTCCATATCAACTTCAAGGTACATCATCTATTCCATCTTTGATCAAAGGTATGCTCTTATTTATGAGTCATATAAGATGGAATGGAATGTCAACAATTAAAATAGCTAAACATCAACAACTTATAGCATCCAATCAATTTATGTAGTGAAGGTATTAAATATTATGAGCTAGGGTATGGTTGCTTAAAAAAAATTCTTTGTTGTTGTTAGAGCACTCAAAATTTTAGACATATACTCTCCAAAAACAAGATTTAGTTGATTGTTCACCATGCAGCATCAGAGAGTTCCTTTTGAGAAGAGACATTGGTGAGAAGAAGGCCAAATAGATCACCAAAGTCATGGAATATGATGTAGACATAAATATCACCAATCTCATAAGGGGAAAAGGGTTGTGTGAGAGCTTGCATAAAATTTTGAGGCTCAAGAATAGGTTTCCATTTTTATACAAGAGGACCAACCAACTAATATTGATGTTCAAAGTAGTTGGGTGCATGACATGACCACTTTTTTAGGAAGGAAGATAACCTACAAAAATGGGTAGATCAAAGAGAATAAAATTTAGGTTATAGTCCATCCCATTTTTCCTATTGGGTGGCATAATGTTTAGAATAGACATCAATGATGTTTTGTTAAGATGCATTGAAAAATATCAGGCTAAAAGGTTGGAATAATTCCATGATGACCCATCTAGTGGTCATTTCTTTACAAGGATTTCTACAATTAAAATCACGAGATTTGGAAATTATTGGCCAACCATAATTAATGATTCCCATATATGGGTGAGGGATAATAAGAAACATGCTTTATTTTATAGAAAAAAAAGGTTAGTTTCCCTCCCTCTAATCCCATTCAAAAATACTAGCCCTATTCTTGATGGGGTTTATATTTCATTGGTGTAACCAATCCACCTTCCAATGCTAGCCATAGGTGGGTTTAAATAGATATAGATTATTTTACAAGGTATAAAAATGTAATTTCAATAAAATAAGCTACTAAATGCTACATCTTGATATTCCTTGATAAAATGGTCACAAGGTTTGATGTTCCATCCACTATAATTTATGATAATGACTTTATGGGCCTCCAAATTAATAAATGGGAAATCAATCATGGTGTCTACTTAAATAAATCCTAAAATTATTACCATCAAGGTAATGGATTAGTTAAGTCTACCAATAAGAACTTAATCAAGGTTGTCAAGATAACAATTGAAGACAACCAAAGATCTTGACACATCAAGCTCAAGATAGCCCTTTGGGATGATAAGATCACTCCAAAGAGAGCTATTGGTAATACCCCATTTATTCTTGTTTATGGAAGGGAAGAAAGGATTACATTGTCACTTGAGTTGCTTGCTCTTTATTTATCCCAAAAAACTAGATCTATTAGAAAATTATGTCATGGTAGTAAGATTGGTTGAGTTGATGGAGACCAAAGAAACTACAAAGAAAGTGATGTAAACCCACAAAAATCATCAAGAATAGGTCAAAAGGACTATTGATAAGAAGGTAGTTTACTGAGTGTTTAAGGGGGGCGATTTGGTATTAAAGTGGTATGCAGATAGAGCCAAGTTTTGGAGACATTCAAATTGATGCAGGAGCATCCTTGGTTCTTGGAAATCTTGCATCAACCCAAAAATATTTTCTTTCAGTTTTGTTCTTGTTCAGTTCTTACTCAGTTCATGCTGGTGGATTCATCATATTTTCTCACTAGACCTTGTGGATCTCATTTTCATTGTGGACATGTTCTTTTTCCTTATTACAAGATTTGAGCGCAATTCGATCATTTTCCGGTAAGTTATCACTTTTGGATTTAGTGGCAGTTTCTTGAACTGGCACTAGAATAATTTTCAAACTTAACAGTTAATTTGATTGTTCGTGGATTGTCCACGTGACTTTCAGATCTTAACAATGTGATTTTAAATGTTCCATGGAGTTACCCCAACCTTAAATATAGGTCCATAGTTCATCCTATGCATTCATCAAGGAGTAATTCAAATTTGAGGCTGACCTGTTCATGTGCATGTTACATTTTCCTTCATAGGAGATTGTGATGGTCTTTGGCCGATGCAGATGTTTCTAGACCTACAAATATGATATAAAGCTTGTAATAAATAATTAGAAAAGTAGTGAATAATAATTAGATTAGTCTTGGATTATATTTGTAAGATTTCAACTCGCATATAGGAGCATATTGGAATGTTGTATCAGGCCTGTGAGTCAAATCCGTAAGCCCAGATGTTGCTGACCGATTGTACCTAAGATTTTTGTTAATGAGAATATTTGCATCTGCATTTTCCCCCATATTTTGTGTTGCTTCTATTGTGTTACTCTTGCTGCATGGTCCAAATTGTTCTCTTTGAGGACCCTCCTACCGTGGCTGTGCCAAATTGGTATTAGAGCAAGATTAAATTTGTGTGAGGTCATTAGAATTTGTGGAGTCCTATTGAAGATTTTTTTTGGGGTGGTAGATTGAGGATCCAACCTATAGCTATAGAGGACTTGTATAAAGATGGCGGGAAGAAGAAATGTTAGAGGAAATGAAGCGCGTGGAAATGTAGACCCAACTTTAATGGAGATGTTGAGAGGAATTGCTGCCATATTAGATGCAATTGAAACAACCCAGAGAAGATGTCAACTAGTTGATGATGTGAGTGCTGAAGAGGTAGAAGTAAATGAAGAAAGGGGAAGAGAAGATCAACCTAGCTTGGATCAGGGAGAAGAGAGGTTCATAAGAGCCCTAACTAGAGCAAACAAAAAACCACATTTCAATCCATCAGATTATAATGGTAAGTTTAATTCAAAAGAATTGCTTCATTGGATAATAGAGATGGAGACCTGTTTTTATTTTGAAGGCACCACTAAAGATAAGAAGGTGAAATTTTATTGTACAAAGTTGAAGTGACATGCATCCCTTTGGTGGGAACATTTGCAGATAGATAGGAAAAGAAGAGGAAAAGAAAAGATAAAGTCATGGGATCGGATGGTGAATAAGTTGAAGACAAAGTTTATGCCCATAGATTATCAGATTAGTTTGTTTCAAAAATTGAAAAATTTGAAGCAGAAGGAATCAAGTGTGACAGAGTATACTGAGGAGTTCTCCAAGTTGAATATCAGATTTGGACATTCAGAGGATGAGATCGAGCAAGTATCTAGATATGTGAATGGTTTTAGGTCATCTATATAGGATGAGATTAGTTTGATCAAGTTGCAGAGTGTGGAGGAAGCATATCAATGTGTCCTAAAGGCAGAAGAGAAGTTGAATAAAAGACATGAGCAGAGACAAAGAGGAAGAGGTGGAAGATTTAAGAGAGGAAGAATTTTTACTAGAGGAAGAGGAACTTTTGAAGATTAGAATAAGGATAAGGAGGTTAGTAAGAAAGATAATTCATACTATAGAGATGATGGAAACTCTTACCGAAGAGGAGGATATGGTGGTTACCAGAATGAGGGTTATAGAAAAGATGATAAAGAGAAAAGAGTGTTCAAGGGAACTTATTTTAAATGTGGTGGAGACGGACATAGGGAATTTGAATGTAATCAGGGAGAGATAAGTAGGAAGAAAAAGAACTATAGAAGGACAACCTTTGTTGAGGAAGATCATGCTAGATCATCCAACAAATCGGAAGATGGAGAAGTGTTGGTGAATAAAAGAGAATTGTGTCAAAGTGAAATGGAGTAGGAACCATTGTAGAGAAAGAATTTATTTTGAACCAGATGTGAGATAGCTGGTAAATGTTGTAGAGTGATTATTGATAGTGGAAGCTTTGAGAACCTAGTTTCTGAAGAAATAGTGACCAAATTGAAGTTGGAAAGGTTGAAACACCCGAAGCCCTATCAGATAGCTTGGAATTAAGATGAGCATAAGATATTGGTAAGTGAACAATGCTTGGCGAAATTGAAGATACAAAATTACCATGATGAAGTTTTGTGTGATATCATGCCTATGGATGTATGCCATGTATTGTTGGGAAGGCCTTGGAATTATGATAGACAAGCTATTCATGATGGAAAGAATAATATATATACTATTCTTGCTAATGGGATGAAGCAGACTTTCTTGCCATTGGAAGATGTTCCTAAAGTTGAGGTTTGTACAAGTGCTATAATTTTTTTGGTTGATGGAAGGAGATTCCTACATGGATTGAGACATGAGAGTATGTGTTATGCCTTGGTTCCTAAGAAGGCCGAATACTTGAGGCATGTAGAAGAAAAACTAGAAGAGATAAAGGAGTTGCTAATAGAGTATGAGGAGATCATTTTAGATCATGCACCTGATGGATTGCCACCTGTAAGGATTATTAGTCATTGCATGGATTTGATTCCTAGAGCTAGTTTTCCTAATAAAGAAGCACATCAGATGACACTGACAGAGAATGAAGATTTGAATAGACAAGTGCAAGAGTTGTTGAAGAAGGGTTTGATCAGAGAAAGTTTAATTCCCTATGTAGTACCTATTGTGTTAGCACCTAAGAAGGATGGAGAATGGAGGATGTGTACATAATCTAGAGCCATAAATAAGATCACAGTGAAATATAGATTTCCTTTACCCCAGATGGATGGCATTATGGATTGTTTGAGTGGAGCTAGATACTTTAAAAAGATAGATTTGAAGAGTGGATATCATCAGATCAAAATTAGAGAAGGGGATGAATGGAAGACAACATTCAAGAAAAAATGAAGGATTGTATGAGTGGTTGGTGATGCCTTTTGGACTAATAAATGCATTGAGTACTTTCATGAGGTTGATGAATGAGGTATTGAAGAAATTCTTGGGTAAGTTTGTGATTGTTTACTTGGATGACATATTGATTTTCAGTAAGAATAGAGAAGAACATCTGTGGAATATAAGACAAGTTTTGCAGAGGTTGAGGGAAGAGCAGTTGTTGATAAACATTAAGAAGTGTAGTTTTATCAAGGAATAATTGGTATATCTGGGATTTGTGATATCAGTGGATGGATTGAAGATGAACCCTGAGAAGGTAAGAGCAATTGTTGAGTGGCCTACACCGAATAGCATTGGAGAGGTAAGATCATTTCATGGATTGGCTAGTTTCTACCAGAAGTTCATTAGGAATTTCAGTTCTATCTACAATCCTATGATAGAAACAATGTGAGGAGATAAGAAGGATTTTAGGTGGACATCTGGAGTAGATCAAAGTTTTGAGTTGTTGAAATAGAAGGTGATTGAGTAGCCTGTGTTGGCTTTACCAGATTTTAATAAGTGGTTTATGATGCTCCAAGATTTGCTTGCACTAACCAACTAGTAGACTTTTCTCAGTCTTCACCCAAGAATCTAATGGCTTCAAGGTTCTAATTTGACCTAGGTCATTAACTAAGCCTTTCCCTAACTCTGTTACAAGAGTCACTCTCCTTGTGCTTCATCTTGGAGGATTCAACTCCCTTTGAACTTGCAATTTTCTTCCAACACCTAGAAGGATCTAGATGCCAACTTCATCATTTTGCTTGAACAACTTGCAGGGGAGCTAAAGGTACTATCCTCATGCTTCTTACATCCAAATTGATCCATTTTGGAGGTTCTTTAGTTTTCACTTTACCCGATCTCAAGATCTTGCCTAAAAGAGGCCTAATTCTTACTAGCCCTTACAGTCCCTTTTTGGCTTTTCTTGTTCAAACTTGACAAATGACCTAGAAAAAAAATGTCACTTTTAGACACCCTTTTTGGAGCTTTAAATCTTTCACTAGGTTTCAGACCTCTGTTTCTACCGTACAATGGTTTCCTACAATCAATGAGAGATAGGGCTAATAGACCTAATTCTTAGGGTTTTGTTGATCTCTCACCAATTTCCCACTCAAAAGGATTGATCAAACCTTAATCTCTCTGGTATCCTGGTGTTTGATCATATCCCACCTGGAAGTGTACTTTTTCCGTACAGTGGTACCTTCCCCTACCTGTTCTCTTCACTTTTTGACTGCCAAACCTCTAACCGGGTAGCTAGAACTCGCCTAGGGTTTGGTTTTAAAAATTCTTGCTTGGCTCTTTGGGACTCCTACTTCTAAATATGTACAAAATATTGGCTCCCCTATCACTTCCATCCAAACTTAGGAAAACCCCGTGGTTAGATTTCATGGGGGAGTCATTTCAAAACTTGACTGCTCAAAACAACAATTATAACCCTCTAAACTCTAATCTATGGATTCAAAGCAATAAACCTACTCTAAGAAATCTGAACACAAAAGAAAAGTGAATCAAAACTATTCTAAGAACACAAATACAGTGATAAATCAGTGATTACAATGCCTTGTTATCTTTATTTTGCAAAACACATGGGAAAACACAGAAATCTGCCAAACTTCCTTCTATTCCACACAAAGCCAAAACTGTTTACAATGCATACTAACTGTTTCTATGAGTCACACACCTATTTTGAAGTATTTTCCATCATTCAAGGGAAGTTGCTCGACTCCACATCCCTGATTTAAAGGGAATCCAATCTAACTGAGTTGCATGCAACCCAACAATGTTGCCATGCAATTTTGCAACAACTTTGCAACTTCCATAATTGTGTCATGATCCTAAAGCTTAGGACCTCTAACACCTTGATCTCGAGTAACCAACATCTTAACTGCCTCTTGGCATCTTCAAACAACGAGAATGTGGTTATAACACATTTAAATGCTTTACCTTCTAACATATGTTGTCCAAAGCTAATTAAAGCCAAAACTTAACAACATGATTACACTAAGATGATTTTAGTCCTAATGACTAACTCATCACACACCAACAAGACCTTCTAAGGTCCAAAACAAACACATTAACACCCTGATTTGGCTAAGATCAGGTACAAGCCAAAACTTATGACAAACCAAAATGGAGTTAAGCCAAGGTGCTCCTGTACCAATAAGGTATTTCAAGTAGATTATGATGCAAGTGGAAATGCAATTGGAGTAGTGTTGAGTCAAGAAGGGAGGCTTGTAGCTTATTTCAATGAGAATTTGAATGATGCTAGAAGAAGATATTCAATGTATGATCAAGATTTTTATGCCATAGTTCAAGCCTTGAAGAAGTGGAGACATTACTTGTTGCCTAAGGAGTTTTTGTTGTATATGGATCATCAAGCATTGCAATATTTGAACAGTCAAGGTAAGTTGAATCAAAGACACATGAGATGGGTAGAATTCTTCCAGAGTTATACTTTTGTTTTGAAACATAGAAGTGGAAAGTCAAATAGAGTTGTTGATGCTTTGAGTAGGAGAAGGAATTTACTGGCAAAGATGAGAGTGGAGGTGTTAGGATTTGATGAATTGAAGAACTTGTATGAGGAAGACCTAGATTTTGTAGAACCTTGGAGAGCTTGTAAAGAACTAGTTTTAGAGGATAGGAGTCCATGGTTGGATTATTTCATTCAGGAGGATATGTTGTTAGAGGGAATCAATTGTGTATACCCTAGAGTTTAATGAGGGATAACTTGGTAAGAGAAAAACATAGTGGAGGATTGTCAAGACACTTTGGCATTGATATGACAATAGCATTGGTGAGTGAGAGTTACTTTTGGCCATAGATTCATAAGGATGTTAGGAAATTTTTGTAGAGTTGCAGAGTTTGTCAAGTTACAAAAGGGAGTAGTCAAAATGTTGGACTGTATAAGCCTTTGACAGTTCCAGAGAGACCTTGGGAGGATATTAGCATCAATTTCATACTTGGTTTGCCAAAGACACAGATAGGTAATGATTCTATATTTTTGGTAGTGGACAAATTTTCTAAAATGGCACATTTCATACCTTGTAAGAAGACAACAGATGCAATACATGTAGCAAACATTTTTTTTCAGGGAAGTGGTCAAATTGCATGGATTACCTAGGAGTATTGTTTCAGACAGAGATACAAAGTTTGTTGGTTAGTTTTGGAGGACACTTTGGAAGAAATTGAAGATAGATCTAAAGTTTAGTTCTACATTTCACCCACAGATTGATGGACATACAAAGGTAGTGAATAGGAGTTTGGGGAATTTGCTGAGATGTTTGGTTGGAGAGAAGATCGAAAGTTGGGATTTAGTCCTTGCACAAGTAGAGTCTTCTTACAATAATTCAGTGAACAAGAGAACTGGAAAGACACCTTTTGAGATTGTTAATGGAGTTCATCCTAGAGGTATATCAAAGTTGAGAGACATTAGTATGGAAGATAAAAGGAGTGCAAAAGTAAAGGAATTTGTAGAACATATGAAGAAAGTGCATAATCAAGTCAAGCAACATTTGGAAGATATGAACTAGAAGTATAAGGAGAAAGTAGATGAAAAGTAGAGACATAAGGAGTTTGAAGTTGGAGATGAAGTAATGGTGTACTTGAGGAAGGAAATATTTCCAGTTGGCACATACAATAAGCTAAAGATGAGAAAGTTTGGACCTTGTAAGATTTTGAAGAAATTTGATTCAGGAAATGCATATGAAGTGGAGTTACCAGATGGAATGGGTATATCACTTATATTCAACATTTCAGTTCTACATCAATACCATGAAGTAGAGTTCAGTGAAGATAGTAAAGAAAAATTGGAGAATCAGTTTCCTAAGTAGCAATCAAATGAGATAGAAGAGATTTTAGATATCAGAGATGGGAGGAAGAATCGTGGGAAATAGTACAAAGAATATCTTGTGAAGTGGAAAGGAAAACTAGTGGAGGATTTTTCTTGGATTTCTCAGGTTGAGGTAGACCATATTGGTTTCCCTTTGGCCCTAGCAAAGTGAGGGACCCACTTTTCATTAACCCCGAATGTTTGATGCAGGAGCATCCTTGGTTCTTGGAAATCTTGCATCAACCCAAAAATATTTTCTTTTAGTTTTGTTCTTGTTCAGTTCTTGCTCAATTCATGTTGGTGGATTCATCATATTTTCTCACTAGACCTTGTGGATCTACATTTTCATTTTGGACATGTTATTTTTCCTTATTCCAAGATTTGAGTGTGATTGGATCATTTTTCGGCAAGTTATTGCTTCTGGATTTAGTGTTAGTTTCTTGAACTGGCACTAGAATAATTTTCAAACCTAATGGTTAATTTGATCATTCGTGGATCGTCCTTGTGACTTGTGGATCTTAATGGTGCGATTTTAAATGTTTTATGGAGTGACCCCGACCTTAAATATAGATCCACACTTCATCCTATACATTCACCGAGGAGTATTTCAAATTTGAGGCCGACCTGTTCATGTGCATGTTACATTTTCCTTTATAGGAGATTGTGATGATCTTTGGCTGACGCAGATGTTTCTAGACCTATGGATATGGTATAAAGCTTGTAATAAATCATTAGAAAAGAAATGAATAATAAGTAGATAAGTCTCGGATTAGATTCATAAGATTTCAGCTCGCATATATGAGTATATTGGAATGTTGTATTTTTTAACATGTTATATCAGGCCTGTGAGCTGAATCCGTAAGCTTGGATGTTGCCGGCCGATTGTAACTAAGATTTATGTTAATGAGAATATTTGCATCTGCATTTTCCTCCATATTTTGTGTTGCTTCTATTGTGTTACTCTTGCTACATGGTTTGGATTGTTCTCTTTGAGGACCCTCCTATTGTGGTTGTGCCACAAATTTTGATTCCATTTGGAGTGGCCCATATATCATAAATAGCTATAAGGAGGCCAATTCTTTCCAACTCTCCAAGTTGAATGGTGAAGCTCTTCCCATCATAGTGAAGTGGATACAACTCAAACCCTAATTTTGAAATTATTTTAATCATGTACATATCATCTTAGATTGTTATTGTTGTTTCCCAAGAAGTGTTATTGCACACTTTTCATTCTCATAAGGAGAATGTATGATCTCAATTGTTTTGCATCCCTCCAAGTGCATTATGCACATTTTTTTTCTATTTTTTTTGTTTAAGGTATTCTAATGTCTATTATGAGGAATTCATTTCAATTTTTGTAAGGCCCTATGTCTTCATGGCAATGTACAATTAATTATTTTAGAGCCCATATTTTAAAGGAAAACATCCCATTGAAGTCACCAAATTGTTGTTAATTCATTCACCCTTGCATTTTCCTTTAATTATAACTAATATGAGAGATTTAAAAGGGTTAGTGTTGATGTGTGTTTTGTACACTTCTCAACACAGGTAATGTGTATGTGCACTACCTCTCTTGAAAGGAAATCTCCAACTGCAAACTACTGAAAATATCCCCAAGGTCTCTCAGGTGTCAGGTCATGACTTGCATGGAATTCCTCAGTTGAATTTTGATGTGATTTTTTTGGTAATCATAGGGTAGACTTACGTAGCTAGATGTGATGTGGGCCTTCAAATTTGAAGTTTCTAAGATGGGGATTAAAGTTTACTTTGATGTAGGTTCGAACAATAATCTAAAACTTTGATGTTTTCTTCAAGTTTGGCTTTACAATGTGCAATGAACCTTAGCACAGGTTGTTTCTTAAAAAAAAGGAAAAGAGAAGGGGAAAGGAAAGGTTCCTAGATCTATGACTAACTCTGAACAGTGATCATGGATTCTTTGCTATGGACAGCTCCCTTCAAACATGATTCCACTTAACCAAGAAATCTACAGTATTGTAAAATCTATGCTATCTTCAAAGGTCTGCAAATATTTTACCATTCATCCTCCATTTACATGCATGAATAAAGATAAAGATTCAAAGAGCGCCTTCAAATTTCAGCCCAGGCTAGCTTTGCAAGGCCATTTACCAGCAACAAACAACAAAAAGTATGGGCTGGGAGGCATCAACACAACAGAAATTTCTATAATCACAGAGCAACATGACTAAAATCTGTCAAAGCAAGGATACAACTAACTAAAACAACAATGTGAATCTAACTAAAGCATCTAACAGTGGAGATTGAACCATGAAACATGTGGAGAAATCAAAAAATACACCAAGTCAGATATATTTTCATTATAAATTTCAGCAACATGTCTTTACAATAACTCAACTCCCTTTGCAAATGAGAGGAGACACCTATTTATAGTGCCCAAAAAGTTAAATGAATGGCCAAGATTCACTACAAAATAGGGTTTCACCTACCCCCAAGTATATTACAATTTAAAATTACATTCTTGTCCCTTTCCCTATTTTGTCCTTTAGTGACAGCACTGTAGCATTTTGTCTTTTGCTGTAGCTATTCCTTCAGGAGCTCTTCATTGATAATAGGGTTGCCCTCCTGCTTCTTCAAAGCTGCGTATTCCATGAATTTTAGAATGACTGGCTAGAGCTTGTCTACCTCAATGATCTCATACCACAACATCTGGTAACTCCATTCTTTTGCATTATCCTCAAGCTTCTTCTAGTCTTCATCATACTTTACACCTTGATCCTTGAACAACTGCGACTGGGCGAAGGGACGGGCAGTGAAACTCATGAATTCCATTGTTATCTCATTGGACATCCCGTCCTCCATCTTCTTCTGAAAATAAGGCTTTATCTTTTCTGGGTCCATCTGTACCGCGGGCATGTCATACTCTCTCATCAGCTTCAGATATCGGGTGCATTCGGCCCTAATTTCCTTGATCCATTCGATGTCCGAATCCACCTTATTCATTATTTGTTCCAAACTTTCCTTTCTATTATCAAAATATCATCTCCACACCTCCATCAGCCAGTGGTAATCACTCTTGAATGCGAGCTCCTTTTCCCATGTGGCCTTTGGTAACCAGAGGATGGCCTCAATCTTTGGATAGGTGGAATCATATGTTGCAAGGAAGTTGGTATAGAGCTTCTTCGTGCTCTCCAGAGATTGCTGTAGATCCAAGAACTTGTTGGCTATTCGAACAGCCTGACTGATACCCATGTTCCCGATGTACAGGACTTGTCAGAACCAACCCTCTGTAGTCTTGTCCAAGTTCTTTCTCTTTTCTAATTTGTCAATTTTCTCTTTGGATAGTAGTTGGGGTGGAGCCACGGATGTGGTAGGCATGTCATCCACTAAAGACCATTGTTGGATGTAATCCGTCAAGGTGACCACCTATGCTTTAAGTTTTTCCTTTGAGACCTTGTCTTGTTTTATCAGGTGCACCACCGTAGCTACTGATTCTTCAAGATGCCCCACCTTCTACTCTCTGGTAGTGGTCCTAAGTTGATGGTGGAAATGTCATAGCTTATACCAGCCTGGCCTACCACGGGCTTTGCCATCTGTGCAGTTTGAGACCTAGAAGCGTCCATCATTATTTTGGATCTCACTTTAGGATTTTTCTCTTTTCTGGTTGAGCTTTGTGCTAGGGCTAGGATAGCCTCTAGCCTCACCCTCAGATCCTTAGGAGTGGGAGTCTTCTTCTCAAGCTGCCTTTCCAACCACTCGGGCATGGCAGACTCTTCTTTTGATGGCTCTTGATCACCTTCACCCTCCCCTATTAGGCCTTCCATTTGTGCACCTTTCATCTTGGTGTTGTTCCCCTCTTCCTCATCAGAATCTAGGATGAATGTGAGGTGTTTGACAAGAAGTTTAATAATCAATTTCCCTTGGGGACTTCCTTCTACCTCAATTTCCTTTTCTCTTATTTCTTCAATTTTTTCACCCTTGTGCATGTATTCCTCGGGATGGTCCTCTTCTCTGTCCCCTTCTTCTGTAGGAGGAGGTGGCACAATCTCTAGTTGTTTTTCCTCTGCAGGGGTTTCTACATTTTCTGCTATCCTGTCGCCCTCCTGCCCTTCTCTGGGAGGTGACCTTTCTGCCTCTTCTTCATCGTGTTTTAGCTGTCGGGCCATCTCTTCTTCAAGATCATCATCGAAGGTTTGTACGATGACCCTACCGCCAGCATCCTCCTCCTCATCTCCACTTTCAGAAGAGCTTGTTCCTTCCTCTTTGTAGGCTACCCTATCAATTGTCCAGTGTTCATACTCTGGGTGTTCATGGTACTCATCGACCTCCTCTTCAATCGGTTTCAAGGCTTCTTGCTCCCGCCTCTCCAATTCTTCAAAGATCAACATCGTGGCCTCCATTGCTGGTGGTCCCATAGGAGGTTGCGAGGGTGTGGCAGTAGTGAGGACCTATGCTAAGGAAACTTGAAGGGTGGGGTCCATAAGGATTTGGGAGAGCTCGAAAGGGAGATTTTGCATGTGTTTTGAGAAAGCCTCTGACAACGCGGGAGTGGGAATTGGTGTTGTTATTGTAGCTAATGGGAGTGATACGATAGGTGACATGGCAGTGGAGGAGGATTCAATCACTATTATGGGCCCGACTGGAGGTGAAGGGGAAAGATAGACTAAGATTTCTACTACCGGTAGGGATGTGGCGACCATGGCCAGGGAGAGAGACAATGGGGCATTCAAGACAGGGAGAGCCGAAAGAGGTTCTAGCTGATCTGTCCTTTCTTCCTCACCTTCTTGGATTACAAGTTTCCCTATGGTGCCCCCTGTTCGCTTGGACTTCTTGGAAGGTGAGCCTCCTAAATCCTTCCTTGTGTATACCTTGGGATCCAGAGACTATTTCATTTTCATTCCTTTCCTCTTCTTTGATCTGGTGATCAGAGGAGATTTGGTTGTCTTTCCCGTTGAAACTATAGTGGTGACATCTTCAGTGGTACTGTGCTCACTTTTGAGTCCCTCATATGTTAGGACCACTCCCCATTGCTTTAGCTGGGCCACTTTCCATTTAACCCATTCTTCAGTTTGGGCCACAATGGGTTTAGTCACAATGTCAAGGTCATCGACCTCCTATTCATCCTAGTCAATCATAGGCAGCGATAGATTGGAGACTACATTATACTGGAGATCCATGATGGTTCCTTCATCTTCCTCAACTTGATCCGGTATAGGGAATAGTTGCACCCTTCTTACGAAGTATGTAGTCATCCTCATTTAGTGGCTGACACACACCTCTTTGTCATCTTGGCAGTTTGCCCAAAAATCCTCAACATGATGTAAATGGGCGTACTCTAGTCCCAGCGCTTTTCTCACGTGCCCATACGGGTCCATCCACGGGTGAGCAGTGTGTAGTTGGAAATGGTATTCTACTAGTTCCTTTCCTGAGTTCCCAACACACTGGGAGGTTTGTAGTTTATACATGCCTTGCCTGAAGGTAAAGGGATAAGAAATCCCTGCCAAATGCTTGTTGCTGAGGATGGTGTGTGCATGCTACAACTACCAAGAGAGTTCCAATAGTTTAATAAGGTCATTGGGGTACCGGGGCAACTTGTTCGGCCTCTCAGTGAAACCTTGGGTGTGAATGTAGGTGAACTTGGGAAATTATAGGAAAAGGAAAGCATACTGCTTTAGGAACGCCCATGCGCTATGAGAGACTCTCCTCTCAAAATCCCCTCTAAGTAATTAGATAATGTGACCAATGAAGGCGTCGTTCACCCTACAATATTCCTTCTTAAATTTTTTGAATTGGAGCTGGGGATGTCTATCATAGACTTTCAATCTTTTCCCTGGCTCCTCATCGGGTGCTACAAACAATCCACTATACTGCCTTTGTTATGCTAGTGAATAGACTAGATAGGAGGTCATGTAGAATTTGGAGCTCTTCTTTACGTTCATGAACTACTCATGGAAAAGTCGCTTATCATACCTCCCTGATAGAATGAGGATTTTGTGGTGACATCCTCATTCCCACAAAGGATCTATTCAACAAAGTATACCATCCATTCTTGAAAGAATGCAGCAATGGGGAGGCCCATTACCCTACTCAACATAGTGACTAGGTCATGGTAGTCTTCGAGGAAATCGCTGCGGAAGAGTTCTTGGGGAACCTTCATAGCACTGCCCCATTTCTCCTTGAGCCAATGCTGATTTATCAATCTCTTACAGCCCATTGGGTTGTCGTCCCATGCCACCTTGCATTCTTCTATGGTGGGAATTTCTATTTCTTCAAAGGTAGGAATGTGGAACGTCTTTGTAATTCCCTCGGCCGACATGTCAGCTAGAATATTGTCATCTCTATCAACGATGGTCCTTGTCTCAGGTTGGTAGGCCTGGCGATTGGCCATGACTAGCTCAGGGGCAATGAGAGATGGGGGGAAGCCTGCACCCTTCGTGATTCCACTTTGCCTGATTAATCTGGCATTGTCGGTCTTGGGATGAATCCTGACCCTTTGCGTAAACTCATCAATATCGACGTGGCCGATATTGGTGTCTGAGATTTCTTTCCAGTCCGTGGTGATTTTTGATTGTAGAGGTTCACCCTAGAACTGGAACTTCATCTAGTCCTTATCCTCCTTCCCATGAGGAGTCTTGCTTGATTTCTTTCCTTTGTCCTTCTTTGCAGTTCCCCCCAAGGGTCCTGCACTCGATTCCATATATCTTGAAAGCATGGACACAATCAGTATGATTGATTATAAAGGCATGAGCATTAGTCAAAATCCAATTTAGACAAAGTATGATTGATGAAATCAAATGTTTACTTCAAGATATCGTTAGCCATTTACTCGAGGAACTTCGGACAATCCAAACCTGAAGGGCCGAACTTCCCTGGCATAAATTGTTTTGGAGAGGCGAACAAGGTAGTGTGATTTGGGTGATCTCTCGACTTCAAATCTTGGTGGTTCGAAAGGCTTGTGTCGAAGAGGGTTGAACTTGAGCACGTGGGTCAAGGTTAGTATTCAAATTTGAGGCCGTTTAGGTCAATTTTGGGACCCCTGGAGGTTCAGTGTTGAAAGCCGTTAGGGATTGGCTGTTTGAAACAACCAGCAATAAACGGAGTTCTGGGGACAGAACTTCAGGGTTCAAGACTCGGGTTGGTCAAGGACGGTCGGCGTTCAGATTTCATTTCGAGGCACTCGGGCTTGAAGGGGCAGGAAGCCGCCATGCTTTCATCGTTCAGAACGATGAGCAACAGAAGGGAGTCTGGAGGGAGCAACCCAGGCATCAAATTTTCTTCATTATGTTCTCATTCAGCGAATAGGGAGCCGGGTCCCAGAGGTTGGAAAGGCAGGCAGGTTTTTCCCCTTTTGAACCAGTGGAGGTGGGATAGAATCTGAGATGTTGAAGCCCGACGAGGTTGAGGAAGTTAAAGTTCGATGGTCTATTCCTCATGGCGAACGAAAGGTTGGGGCATGGGAGGTGGAAGGTCATCACTGGATGGCCGTGTGAAAGGGCGAAGCCATGACGAAAGTCCATGGATGGAGGTCCACGGACTGGGACCCGAAGAGAAGTTTGGAAAGTCAACTTTGCGAGTATTACACCAGACAATGAAGAGCATGGCGAGCCCCGAATCTCAGGTGGATGGGGTACGCTCACCATTTGGATTCGTGAAAGCCTTGTGGAATCCCAGACATAGAATTTTGGGGGTTTCAGCCCGGGAGGCCAAAACAGAGGCCGATTTCCAACGTTTGAAGTTTGCAATTCTAACGGCGATTGGACGAAGGAAGTTTGAGGAGCCAGCCCTGACAGAGGGTCCAGCCATTCGCAAAAGTATTTTCTAAGGTTTCACCAGCGGTAGAAGGAAGACTCGAGTCTGGAAGACATGAACGCCCCTAGGTGAAGAATAGCCACGATGAGGTTAAGTTCCAGATGCAGATTCGAGGGTGTTTTGGAGGATCTCCGAAGATTCCAAGACATGGGTATTTTAGGCATTGCTTTCATTCATCAATCTAATGCATTTTTAATCCACGTTATTCAATTTTAGGCATTTTAAATTATGAAAAACCTCTATGGAGGGCGAATGGAGAACCTACCTCAAAGTTCCGATGAGGGAAGCTGCTAAATTCACCAAGGATCGACAAATGATGGCAACAGGTATGAGGGCGGCAATTGACAAAGGTAGTGAACTTCCTCTGGAAAGCGCTCTGATCTCTCTGGAAAACCTGACAAATGAAAATGACAGGTTGGCCCCTTTATTTATACCCTTAATAGCAATTAATTCCCTCATTTAATGCAGGTACGACCAACAGGTTGGTTGGTGGATTTAAATTTGCAGATGGCGGCAGGAGATCTGGGGTCGGAGGTCCAGGGGCTGAAAAGATGTGAGGTGGTGGCCACTTTAAAATTCATTTTTCAAACTACCAGTGAAGGGGATCTTGGGACCTGATGGGTGAGCGGATGTTGCAAGTTCGCCATTTTGAAAATTCAGTTCAGAAACCATCGGCGGTGAAGGGGAACTCGGGGTCAGGAGGGCAGAGTTTCATCTGTGGTTTTCTATCGGGAACAGCGAAGTCCGCACAGAATTCCAGACGCGGAAGTCCAGATGGTTGAGCCCAGAAGCTTCAAAAGCAGTTCAAATTTTCATAAGTTTTAACTGATGGTAAAGAGGGAGCCGAGTTCTAGGGTTTGGGAAGGTGGAAGCCTTTCGCTGTTTGAAACAGGGAAGACAAGGGGAAAACCCGGTGGTGCAGATCCGCCAGGCCTCAAGGCCGATGGTAGAGGAAAACTGCCAAGGAGACTCCGCAAGGCACCAGGACTTAGCCAAATGGAGGGGATGAAACACGGTCAACTCAATATGATACTTTGGAGGTATGTTTACCATTTAGGACACTGAAAATGAGGGCACACAAAATGAGGAGGTGACAAAATGACCCTACAAGGAGAAGGAAAAGAGGGTCCCCGTTCCAAATGGGGCATGTGTGTTGAGGGCACAATAGTTAGTATTGTTAGGGTTATAAGGTATATTTATATCAATTAAATGAAAATTTGATCAATAAAATAGAGAAATAAAACACACAATAATTATAGTAGCAATAAGACAACACAAAAAATTTAACCTGGTTCACCCAAAACCCGGCTACATCCACCAACACAGGGTCTAAAATATATTAATCTCCTAGAAAATAACCTTTACAATGACATGCAAGGACAAGTAAAAAAATGCAACAACATGCAACAATGTTTTTCCACATTTTTCCCATTGTTGATTTTACATAGCCTTTGTTGCATGTATTTGCGACGCTTCCTATGTTTTTCCAGCCACTGCTATGCAATTTTATGCTAACATTTTTCATGACCTACCACCCTCAAAACTCATCACCAAGTATTGGAACATGTTCCCACACATGTCCCATTAATTACAAATAAAGCATGGCCATTAGTTTTGTCTCATACACCCAATAACATGTTTTCTTTTGGGTGGTTACAATAACTATTTGTAGATGTCTTTAAATAAATATTGTAACTACTCATTTCCAACATTTAATAATTGTTTGTAACTGATATTTTAAATACAAGTGAAAAAATATATTTATTATGTGCAGTAAATTAGTTAATAAGATAATGTTGAAGATTTTATCTAAGTCTGAGTGGTCTCCATAGCACAACAATCTCTCACTTGGAGACTGATCAAACTCAACCCCATACCATCTCCCACTTGGAGATTGATCATAACACCACTGCCCTTGCAACTCCCACTAGAAATAAACACCTTGGACCCTATTGTTCTATTGTAGATAAATTCAACCATGAAGGCCAATTGAAGTTGAAGAGGAGCTCAACTTCTCCCTTGTCACTAGCTTCATAAACATATCTGCTGGATTCTCATATGTATGAATCTTTTCCAACCTTACCTATCCATCCTTCAACATTGACTAAATAAAATGATATCTCAACTATATATTTTTTTTTTCGAGTGCAAGGAAAAATCCTTTGCATGGTGTATAACACTCTGACTATTCATAAATAAGTAACTTTCAGCTTGTTGTTTTCCCAACTCTTCCATAAAAAGTTGTAGCCATATCATCTCTTTTTCCACCTCTATTGCAACAACATACTCTATCTCTGTGGTGGATAAAGCAACCACCTTTTGCAACCGAGAAATCCAACTCATTGTTGTCCCACCAATTTTAAATACTTAACCTATTGTACTTCACTTGGTATCAATATCCCCTACCAAATCTGATTCAACATAGCCTTTTAAATCAACATTAGAGCCCCCAAAATATAAACATTTATTGTATGTATCTCTCAAATACCTAAAAGTCCAATTTACTACATTCCAATGCTCAACTCCAAGATGACTCATAAAACTGCTAACAACTCCTACAACATGTGCAATATTCAATCTCGGGCATACCATGGAATACATTAAACTTCCTACAGGTGAATCATATGGTACCTTGGACATTTTTTCTTCCTCCTCTTGTGTCTTTGGACAAATATCCTTAGTCAATTTGACATGACTAGGAAAAGGTGTCCTGACAACTTTTTTATTCACCATGTGAAATCTTTACAACACCTTTTCAACATAAATAGCTTGAGATAAATTTTTTTTTGTGTTTTCCCTATCTCTATTAATCTTCATACCAAGGATTTGTTTTGCTTCCCCAAAATCCTTCATAGAAAATGAATTTTCTAACTGTTGTTTTAACTCCTTTATGTGATCCATGTTAGACCCCACTACAAGACTATCACCAACATATAAACATAAAATAATATAGCTATCATCATCTAACCTCTTAAAATAAACACAATGGTCTAAGTTACATTGTCTGTAGCCATGCTCACCCATAAAACTATCAAATTTAATATACCATTGCCGATGTGCTTGCTTCAAGCCATATAAATTTTTCTTCAATCTACACACCAGTTTCTCCTTACCTTTGACCTCAAATCATTGTGGTTGTTCCATATATATTTTCTCTTCCAAATCACCATGGAGAAAGGTTGTTTTAACATCAAATTTTTCTAAATGCAAGTTATTAGTAGCCACAATACTTAAAACAGTACGAATAGAAGTCATTTTAACAACCAGAGAAAAGATTTCATCAAAATCAATTCCCTTTTTCTGTGCAAATCCCTTTACAACTAACTTGGATTTAAATATTTCTTACCTCCATCTTCCTCTTTTAGCCTATAAACCCATTTATTTGGTAAAGCCTTTTTACCTATAGGAAACTTTCATAAGTCTCAAGTCTGATTTTGATCAACAAGGAGTCCATTTTTTCTTCCATTCCATGCTCCCAATAAACCATAGAATCCACCTACATAGCTTCATCATAACAATCCAGTTCACCAACATCAATTAATAAATTAGGATACAAAGAGGGAGAAAATATTTTTAGAGGTCTACTTATCCCTGAATATCATGTATTATTCACTGGAGTTTGTGGTATTTGTTGTTGTTGTTGTTGCGAAGCATGAGGAATGATTGGAACATCATTGTTTGGAGTATCATCTAGCACTACATAATCATTCTTTTTTTTTCATGTTGCTGCAACTGATCTTTGTGTAACACTTTCTCATTGAATATGACATCCCTACTTACAATTTTTTGATTTTCAAAGTCCCAAAGCCTATAATCAAATTCATCAATGCCATATCCAACAAATATACATTTCTTTGACTTAGCATCAAGCTTGGTTCTATTTTCTGAATCTACATGTGCAAATGCTTTACAACCAAAGATTTTGAGAAAAGAATAACTCACCTTCTTACCTATCCATGCTTCCTCTAGAATACCACAACCAAAAGAATTAGAAGGACCTTTATTAATTAAAATAAAAATAGTATTTACAACCTCTAACCACATGTTTAAAGGAAACCCAACATGCAATCTCATAGTCCGTGCACGCTCCATTATTGTTCTATTCATGTGCTCAACCAATCCATTTTCTTGTGGAGTCCTTGGAACTATTTTTTCCTACAAATTACATTAGAGGAACTATAATCTTCAAACTCTTTGCTGCAATACTCACCACCATTATTAGATCTGAGACATTTTAACTTTTTACCTATCTCATTCTCAACCAAGCTTCTCCAATTTCTAAAAGTTTCAAATACATCAAATTTTTGCCTAAGGAAATAAATCCATACCTTGTTGCATCATCAATAAAAGTGACATAATATCGAGAGCCACCAAGAGAAGATACTTGGGTTGGTCCCCATACATCCGTATGCACAAGCTCCAATTTCCCATCTTTCTTTTGCTTCCCATCCTTGAAAAAACTAACTCTCTTTTGTTTTCCATACACACAACTTTCACAAAAATCAATATTAACACATTTTAGACTTGGAAAAAATTTATTTGAATGAAGCACTTTTATACCTTTTTCACTCATGTGCCCAAGTCTATTATGCCACAGTGTTGTTTCACCTACAACAACTATTTGATTTTTTTCCTACTGACCCACAACAACTATTCCTAAAACTATTATAGAACCCGCAACAACTATTGTCGAACCTGCAACAACTGTTATAGTTGTTTTTTCCAACAACTTCCTTGTTTGATTTTTATCTGCAATGGTTAAAGTAGAAGGAATAGTATGACCTGTACAAAGATATAAGGTGCCTACTTTCACACCTTTTTCTACCACTAAGGAACCTTTTGTAACCTTCCAATTTTTATCACTAAATGTAACATGTCACGACCCCTATTTTTATGCTTCGTATTCTACAATGTTTGATTAAATTAATTGGTGTTGAAATAAAAGTACAATAAAATAAAGAGGGATTTAATTAAAATTTAATATAGAATTTATTTATTCCAAATAAATGATAATACTTGGTTAATTTAGAATAATTATTTTTATTCCCAATTGAGTGAACTTTCTTTCTTAATTATTTGGAGTAAATATTTAATTTGCAAGTAAATAATATTTTTCTATTGCTTATTAAGGGTAGATATTACTTTTGCAATTTAAAGATGGCAATTCTTCACTACATAATTGCAATTAAAATAAAATTCTTTATTATTATTAATCAAAGATGAATATGGTGCATGAAATATAATGTATTCTTGATTTTAAAGATTAGGGTAAGGGAACTAAAGTGAAACCTTTAAAAAAAAAGGAAAACTATAACAAAAACATATAATAGCTTGGATAATTTTCTTTTATTGTGGGAAAAAAGATAACTGAAATTGGGTGCTCTGAGAAGTATTTTTTCTGGAAAGCTTAGCAAAACAAGAAAGAGGAACAATGATATGAAGAGGGAACTCAGCCAAAAGTGATTCCTAGGTTCTTGAATTCTTTTCCTAAGTTTTTTTTTTAATTTCAAATGTGTACATTGATGATTTCCTTTGGAAAGATTGAATGTCTTCTTCTTTTGAAAACCCCAATTTCTTCTATTATTTGCTATTATGAAATTTGTATTTAATTGCTCTGTAATGTCATGGTTGTGCATCTTTAATTTTATTTCTTTTATTCAATATATATAGAGAGAGAGAGAGTAAACCTTTATATATTACTACACTGAACTGAAAATATTACGTTTTGTTTTGTTGGAGTCCCTATTGTTAAAACTCTGAATCGAAGTAATTGTGGAAAAGGTTGTTTTTGTTTTGGAGCAATGTTTTAAGTGTATTGGGGAGGGCTTTAAAACCCCCCAAGCCTGTGCGTCCCCGTAGGGATGGTTTCCTGTGGAGGCAACAACCCCTCCACAGGCTGTAGCCTATGGAGAGTGCGCTACCCCCCACAGACAGTGCACCCCCATGGGTGTCAACAACCTAGTATGGCCCAACCCCTTGGTAGTGTTTGGAAAACTATTAAAAATATATGTAATTTTTTTTATCACTTCAATACTCTCCCTAAATTCTCCTAGCAATTTCTGTGTATGACATGCTTCAGTGACCACTATTAAATATGAATATTTTTATATATATATACACACGTTTATGTATATAGATAGGAATATCAAAACTGTGAAATACAAAGTTGTAGAGGTATATACTTTTGTTTGCATAGATAATTTCTAAAAGTGTATATATATATGCTTTAGCAATTATTAAATGTATCCTTCTGTTAAAAGGTATCTGAACACATGCCTGTATCATGATCACTCCAGTAAGCATTTGATCTCTGGGAACTCACTTTTGCATATAAATATATATACAAATATATTTGCATATAAATATTAAACTACAACATTGAGTAGGAATGTAATGCTAGGAATTTGGTATTGGATAGATTGTGAAAGGATGAGTTCTCTTATGCGATTGGATTTATTTCTATATTTGACCGGTTTCCTCATGTACATATATTTTATTTTCAGCTTATTTTATCAGAATCTTATGAGTAACATGGTAGATCCATGTAGATATGTGGAATTATATTTATATATATAAATAAATGATTACTTACGTGATTATGAAATTAGCAAGTTATATTTTTTTTTATTGAATGTTTACTCAACTCTATAACAATATTTCATTGCAAGTCAACATAGATCTAACATCTTAAGCTCACCCATATAAATTTAAATAAGTTGTTTCGTTTATTGAAGATAAATAGGAAAATAAACATTATGGAGAAAGGGAACTACTTGTTTATCATATGTGTAGACACCTAAAAATGACCTAGGCCTGCAAGCTTCATTTTTACCACTTTCGTCCTAGCATAATTATGACATTTAATTATGTCCTTGGTCCACATTCGACTATTGATTAAATAATTCAAAAAATTATTTAATTAATTCATGTCATTTATTCTTCATGATTATTAAATTAATAAATTTTATTTATTTATTAAATACGCCATTAACCGCTCTGTCTTCTTTAATTAAATAAATTTCTTAATTTATCACCCTTTGTCATTTTAATTCTTCCCTGATACAAATGGAATTACATTTATTTATTTAATATGTTTACTACACTGTCTTTAATTAAATGAATTGATTAATTAATTTAATTAATTAGTCTTTATCTCAAATTAAATAATTAAATTTTAATTATTTAATTGCCAATTAATATTCTTCTCATTTTAAATAAATTAAATTATTTAAAATGTCATCTCAATTTGAACTGTCAGTCCTTTTTGATAAATAATCTGAAAAATATTATTTATTATCTCTCAAAATCCATAATTTGAATTATTTTAATTCAAATTAGTAATTAATCTTCTAAAAATCAAGCAATCGGGCAGATTCTTGATTTTTCAAATCTTATCTTCAGTTCACATCTTATCTCTTTGATTTTTCGAATCTGGCAAATCAGGCAATCTTATCTTCTTGATATTTCGAAAATCTTTATTTTCT
Source organism: Sequoia sempervirens (assembly GCA_007258455.2). Classification (NCBI taxonomy): domain Eukaryota; kingdom Viridiplantae; phylum Streptophyta; class Pinopsida; order Cupressales; family Cupressaceae; genus Sequoia; species Sequoia sempervirens. Next base: position 91,060 of record VDFB02342119.1, read on the forward strand.
AATTAATTTGTCTCATTTATTCTCCACCGTCGATCCGATTTTATTTTGACCGTTCGATTAAATATTTTTTCCTAACCCTAATTAGGGATTCTCAGGTTTAATCTAGACCGTTCATTTTAGGTTCTTGTCATTGATCTATCTCGTCCGTCCGTTCAAAATGGCCTTTTCTATAAAATTCCATCTTCTTCTCATTTTTGACAGACACATTTGACGTAATTACTATAGGCATTTATTTATTTACTTTCATGTTCATGGTCATAGGCAATCTTAGTATTTCGATTTTGGCATTATTTTAGACATAGGCATTGGTTTATAGACAGTCATTTAGGCATATCAAATCTTTCGAATCTTGTTGTAGGGCTTAGGAATTTTAGATTGCTCGATTGACGAATCTGATGGCAACATAATCCAGCAAGAAAGAAGGTATTACGAAAGGGAATCATGGAGGTATCAACAATCAGGTATAATTGTTCTTTCGTCTACTTCCTTTGTGTTTCGTAAAATCTTTGGGTTTCGTTTATTATTTATTGTTTATTGCTAACACTCTCCAAATCCTTAGAAATCCCTTGATTACATTGGTGAACCCGACATATTTGGACAAATAAAAAACCATTTTTGGAGTTGGTTTCTTCTTGTTGCAGGGCTTGTTTGGTTTTTGTTGCAGGTTTGGCATCATTGTGGACAAAGCCGAAGATTGGACCATAACTTTCAAACGGCTATGTATTTGCTCACGAATTGTTTTTTACAGTTTGGGGACAACATTGCGCACTTTCATTCCAAAAATCAAATTTTTTGAATCTGGTTTTCATTTTTTATAATTATTTTTCTTTTTTTAATAAAAAATTAATTTCGGGAGCAAATAATCAAATTTTTTAGATATGTTTACATTTCTGGAAAGCTCTCTAAATTTTAATAGGGTTCCACTCTTTAGTTTTTAAATTTGGATGTGAAATTATTAGTCAAAAAAATAGATCTTTTAAAATTGGTGTTTAACAAAGATTGGCTTATATCTCACTCACAGTTACAGATCTGAACACAATTTTTTTTTTGAAGATTTGGGATGACATTAGACGACTCTAGTAAAAAAATCATAATTTTTAAAGATATTTGTATTTTTTATAATTTTTTTATGATTTTAATTAATTTCAGGTGCAAAACAGCAAATTTTTCTGATTTATTTAATTTTTTGGAAACCTCTTGAGATTTTAGACAGGAATTATTTTCTGTATTTTTCATTTTTCTGTCAATTTTTTTTTCTGAAAATCAGATTTGTTGTGACTAGCTAACTCTCTAATAGTTGTTACTAATCTTTTCTTGTAGCGTGTGGCAGTTACTATTCATGGGTTGAAGACAAACACTAAACTACTAACGGATTGTCTTGTAGGTTTGATTGTCAAAGGCCAAACAACAAAACAATGTGTTTGCATTTTTAGTAGTGTAACTCACATTTTATTTGGTGCAATTAAAATGAACCTATGTCTTCTTTGATTGATTGTGCTTGCAAGATGGTAGGTGAGTATGCTCTCACTTGGTGAAAACCTTGTGATCAGAAAACCAGACCCATCTTTATTTGTTAATTACCCTTCACGATCTTGTATATCGGAGTATCCTCTCCCCTTGCACATTCGTGCGATCCTGGGTGTAAGAGAAACGGTTACTGACTCTAGAACTTGGGCCTGTTCTGGTGGGAAAAAGTACTCACCCCAGAATGACTCAGACTGGTAGCACCCTGACACCGAGGGACTTCCAGCCGGTATATAAAAGTGGGTTCTTGGGGAAAGTCCAAGAATCACGAGTGTGGTTCCGACGAGATGGATCTGAAAGGGGACTCTCACCGCATGGATCATGCCCCACGAACGAAATGTCTGAATTAAACACCTCTTGTCTTAGTGTCCAACCATTCTATTGGCCATTGCTTGGTATAGTGCAGGGTACAGTATCATGCCCGAAGACACTCACTACTGATCCCCTTGAGTAGAGATAGCAATTCTTGGGATGTCACTACCCAAAGAATCTAAATTTGGTGTGCTCGAATGACGTTAATGAGCCGTGGAGGGGAGCCAATGCCACCAAAATTCTAAGCTATCCGCTCTCGAGAAGGAAAGGTGTTTATCATCAATCTGGGGTATAAAGGTGGGCTATACCAAATATACAAACCCTTGGCCTATTGGCCTTTTAGGATTGTACTTGTCTCATGTGTGCTTTCTTACACCAAAACATCATGCTTGTCAAGTGTTTTCTAGATTACTCAAACAATATACACAACATTCACAAATCTGGACACAAACAATCGACCTTGGACAGCTCAGACTTTTCAACAAGACATCAAAACACAATCTTAGTCCTCATTTTGAACTTAGACTTGGTATTGTCCATCATAGTCCTCATTTGGTATCTAGACTTGGCATTGGTCATTTTCCTTAGTCAACATCTTCATTGTCACCTTAGCATTTGGCATCCTTTCTTGACCAATTTTATCACCTTGCATTAGTCATTTCCCTTAGAAAAACATCATTCACTTTGCATTTAACAACATCATGACATCCACCACCTTGTCTTCCCTTCGCCAAGATATGGATAGGCTTGCTAGTAAAATTGAATACGAATTACTCTGTAGAGGTCAATACCAAGAAGCCTCAGACTTTAGGAGATAATTTATCCAAGCCGAAAATCAAGGTCCTTCATACCAACAACCCATCAGTCCTAGTCCTCCGTCCATCTACCCTCACTACCAAAATTCACTTAACAAAAATCCTGCCATTAATTCACAACAAATGTCTAGTTATCACCCTTATCCTAACTTTGACAAGGGAAGTCAATTGTCCACTAGTCCATTCCATGTCTCCCCATCATATGCTAGTCCTTCACCTATTAATCCTGTCCAAGTCTGCATCCCTTATCAATCATCTACCAACTCATGCCAAGTCCCCACATCATACCATACCAATGCGGTCCAAGTCTCCATGTCCTCTTTCAATCAACCTTATACCAATCCAGTCGAAGTCTCCATGTCATATCCTTGTCCTTCAACAGTTAATCCAGTCCAAGACTCCATGACATATCCAGTCCAAGACTTCATGTCCTATCTTTGTCCCTCACATGCTAGTCCAGTCCAAGTCCCCATGTCATACCCTTATCCTTCACATACTAGTCCAATGCAAGTACCCATGTCATATACTAGTCCTTCACATACTAGCCCAGTCCAAGTTCCCACGTCCTATCCTAATCCTTTGGTCATTAATCCTTTTCAAGTCATCCCCTCACAAGCCACATCTAGTCATGAAAATTTTGTCATTGCTCAAAGTCAAATCCCATTGTCTAAACTTGAGGATACATGTCAAAATGAAAGCCCAAAGCATAACCTTATAATGTCACCCTCATGTCAAGAACAAGGTAGTCCATCCCATGACCCTATCTTAAACTCCATTCAGGGGGTCCTTCAAGACAATCATGACATCCAAAACACACCTATCCATAACAACCCCATCTTTGAACAAGACCCTACCATTGACCAAGAAGTCCAAATCCATGACAAACCCATCTTTGACCAAGACCCGATTGTTGACCAAGAAGTCCAAAACGATCCACTCCTTGACCTTTACGCCATTCATGATCAAACACTTTCCAATCCTATACAGGCTTCGACTATTGATAGTTTCCAAAATGAGACACTTGCCTCCATTACACACATAGACGATATTCCTCAAGCACAAGAGTATTCCAATATGGACATATTTGAAAATGATCAAGCTATAGCTAAATTTACAGGAATCTATAACACTGACCATCATGATGGCTTCGACATTGACTTGGAAGTACCAACAGAATCGTCTGAACCTGACATGTCACAAGATCAGGCCAAAGATATCAGTCAGGAATATGTCCAACATGACAATGAAGCTAAGACACTTTATCAACTAGGGTCATCTGTCTTTGTCAAAGCAGGCTTTCTTGCAGATGAAAATATTATTAAGCAAGTGATGTGATCCACATACCTAATGATGGGTTAGCATCTTGCTTTCAAAACAACAAATACCCGACATCGCGAATAGAATCTTCAAAGCATGCAATATCAAGGCAAAGTGGATCTAGGTGCATATACGAGCGCGCATTCTTGAACCAATATACCTTCGGGGAAAATTATAGACATCAAGGTCTTGGCTATCTTAGACAAAGAATCAAATGATGTTAGTGGTACCTCCTTGATACTGGGGGTAACTTTTTCAGATACAAATGTCAAAATGGAGTCCATGAGAAATCCTTGTCATAAGATTGCTGCCAACACCCCCTCCACCCACACCATGAACCATCATTCCATCATAAATACACATTCCCTTTGGAACCAACAAAAACAAAAATTTTACAAGTCAAAAGATCAAAATAAAATGTCAAAGGCCATTGAATCAAACAAAAGGACAAGTGGACAAATGAAATTAAAATGGATCCCAAAGAAAGATGGATCAAACAAAGACACCAAGTCAAATACAAAAGTCAATCAAAATTTGGAGCCACAAGACAAGAGGACTTCCACATACAACAAATGTCCACCTCCTTCAAAATGGTCATCAAATAAGGCATATAAAACTGTTGGTTCCACACACCATCCCTCCAAAATCCATCATCCACCATCCCAAGTTTGGAAAATAAAAATTCATTCATCCAAATGTCCAAACAACCTTTCCACATCTACCATCATCTATCATAATCCTACATCTCGCCTAAAGTCCAAAAATCCCACGTCACAAATCCATCACATCATGGCAGCAACTCTTTACCACAAGGACTCTCATGGCACTCTATTGCGATGTGCATATTTTGATAAGGCCAACTCTAGTATCAGAAAAGATCACAATGAGATTTATCGGGTTGTATACAAGTGCATCCCCATAAACCTCCCTTCAGCAAGGCTACTATTTTAAGTATATCATGGCAATTAGTCTCTTTGGGACAAGACCACAATGGATTCATAATAGTCGGCTGGTTATCTAAAGCATCCAAAGTATCCACAAAATTAGAAATACAAAAAAAATTCAAATAAAAAAATCACACCTTGGGATGAAAAACTGCAACAAAGGCCTTGGTATGCATCAAAAATCAAAAAAGTCAAGAAAATAGTAAAGAGAAAAATTCCCCATCCAATGGTGAAAACTCGGCAAACAAAGGATGCTACCTTACATGATGAAAACCCTCGAAAACAGTGCATCATGTGTAAAATAAATCGCCTATGTGGACTCTTACACTTGGGGGCAAGTTGTCTCATCTCCTAGGCCTTCCTCTTGGCATTGGCATTTGACCATTTAATCCATATCATTCCCACCTACCTTGGTCTTGACATAAAACTGGCACATATAAATCATGCTTTGGGAAAAATCTTGACATGTCCATCCTTTGGTCATACACGATTCACGAAACATCATGTCATTGACCGTCATAGTCTTATTGTCCATATACGACATAGTCCTTGAAAATCATATGACAATTCCATTAGTCTCATGTCTCCTGTCTTTTACCAAGGCCACCTCTTATCCTTTCATGCCTGTCACCTATCTTAGCTTTCCCTTGTCAAATGGTCTAAGGATAATCATCATCCCATCTAGTCCTAACCAAGTCATTCCAAATGCAACAAGTCTAATCCATACAAGCACATTATCTAAAAAATTACTTGACTGTGTTCCTGGCCTAGCTATAGACCACGATACTTTCATCACATTATCATCATCGTCCTCACGTTGTTTCGAGATGCGTCCTTCCCATTTCAAACAACGTTGTCATCACATGTCAATTGGTATTCAGCTTGACTAGGGGCACAATCATGTTTGTCCTTGGATTCTCATGTGTAGGCATCAGTCATATGCATTTGTCACGATCCTCTTAAACGTCAAAATCCAAAAAAAATCATAAAACGACAAAATGACAAAAACATCATAAAATGTCCTGAAAAAAGACAAAAAAATCTTAAAATGTCCTAAAAAAAGACAAAAAAATCATAAAATGTCCTAAACAAAGACCTAAAAATCATAAAACTTCCTGAAGAAAACCACAACAAATCATTAGACCGCTCGACGAACACAAACGCAGTGTCATCTCTGGTCAAAGTCAATCAAGTCAATCGGTCCATGTCATTGTTGAACTACGTTGTCTCTGCGCACTTGCTACATAGGCAAGACTCCCATTTTGAGTCCCCGAAACATTAGGTCAGTCCTTTTAGGTTTGTCAAAATAAAATCATGACGCAATCTTTGCTCATCAAGACAAAGTCATTGGTCGCGTCGAACTACGAGGTCTCTGAGTGCATGATGTAGGCAAGGCCATCTGTCGATGAGCCCCCGAGGCCGCACTAGGTCAGTTTATTAGGGTTCATGGCATCACACTGGCACACATGTCAAAAAGTCTTCAAGACAACATGAATCTTTCCCAAATGAACAAAACTCATCATGACAATCATTATCACAGCAAGACAATATCATGGGCACATATCATCATGACAATATCGACATATGGCCAACACAAGTCAAACTCAGTCAAAACAAGTCAAACTTAGTCAAAACAAGTCAAATTATCACAACCAATCAAACTATCAACTCTTGGTTACCTTTCAGATGGGTCCTTCTGAAGAGTAACCTCTATCTTTGGTGCCTTAGGATGTGTCCTTCCTAGGCATCGTCCCTATCATTTGACATTTTCGAGGGATCCTTTCTGACACTTAAGGATCATTACTCTCGACAACAACGTTCTTTTAGATGTGTCCTTCTGAAGAACAAAACTCTGACATTGGTGCCTAAGGATGTGTCCTTCCTAGGCATCATCCCTATCATTCATCCTTTTTGAGGGATCCTTTCTGACACTTAAGGATCATTCCTCTCGACAACAACGTTCTTTCAGATGTGTCCTTCTGAAGAACAAAACTCTGACATTGGTGTTTTAGGATGTGTCCTTCCTAGACATCGACATTATTCAGGATGTGTCCTTCCTAAATATGGCAACCTTCGGCATTTGTCATCTTGGCATCATTTAAATTTACATTGACACATCAATGCACTCGGCATCCAGACGCACTTGGTAAACACTTGACAAATTGTCTTTTTGATCTTTTATCATGTTATTAGTTTTTCAACGAGATCCCACTAAGCAGGATTTAGAGAAGCAGCGACGTATCATGTCAATTGACACGCATGACTACTAGTTTCTCAACGAGGTCCTAATTTTGGGATTTAGAAAAACAATGACATATCATGGTAAGGACTCTTTCTTTTTGTATTTTGACAATCATGCTACTAGTTTCTCAAGGATGTCCTAGAAACAAGATTTAGAGAAGCATCGACTTCCATGATTTGTCCTTGTCTTTTTTCTGCATGTGGTTGATTATGGCAAAAAGACTAGGGCAAGCTCGCTCCTAGTATGAGTCATGATCATCCTTGTCTGTGACTGTTTGTCTTACGTGATGGTACGACCTTGCACACCTTGATCTATGTCATATCATGGTGTTTCTTGGCCATTACAATAGTCTGCCCAATGATGATTAAGAGCAATAAATATTAAGGTCCTATGGCAATGTTTTGAAGGATTTGGTCTAGGAATTAACATGCATCTTCTTTAGTCTTGTCATCTTCTCTCACCCATCTCATATAAGCATTGCATTCACATCTTTTGCACTAACATTTCTTTGTCTCTGCATATTCTAGTCTTTTCATCAATTTCGAGAGCACACCCATGTTCTTCGAACCTGTCTGTCCTCTCGAGGGGGCATACCGCAACCCCCCTCGTCATTCTTCCTCATCTTATTTTGCACTGGGGCATTTTTTGACTTATTTTCTTTGTCACAATGTGACAAGCAACATTATGACAAAGAGGGGCAAAATGTAGACACCTAAAAATGACCTAGGCCTACAAGCTTCATTTTTACCACTTTCGTCCTAGCATAATTGCAACATTTAATTATGTCCTTGGTCCATATTCGACTATTGATTAAATAATTCATAATTATTTAATTAATTCATGTCATTTATTCTTCATGATTATTAAATAAATAAATTTTATTTATTTATTAAATACGTCATTAACTGTCTAAGTCTTTCTTTAATTAAATAAATTTCTTAATTTATTTAATTCCCCTTTGTCATTTAATTCTTCCTGATTATTAAACAAATGAATTACATTTATTTATTTAATATGTCACTAATTGTCTTAATTAAATGAATTGATTAATTAATTTAATTAATTAGTCTTATCCGCTAAATTAAATAATTAAATTTAATTATTTAATTGCCAATTAATATTCTTCTCATTTTAAATAAATTAAATTATTTAAAATGTCATCTCAATTTGAATTGTCAGTCCTTTTTGATAAATAAACTGAAAAAGATTATTTATTATCTCTCAAAATCCATAATTTGAATTATTTTAATTCAAATTAGTAATTAATCTTCTAAAAATCAAGCAATCGGGCAGATTCTTGATTTTTCAAATCTTATCTTCAGTTCACATCTTATCTCTTTGATTTTTCGAATCTGGCAAATCAAGCAATCTTATCTTCTTGATATTTCAAAAATCTTTATTTTCTAATTAATTTGTCTCATTTATTCTCCACCGTCGATCCGATTTTATTCTGACCGTTCGATTAAAGATTTTTCCCTAACCCTAATTAGGGATTCTCAAGTTTAATCTGGATCATTCATTTTAGGTTCTCATCAATAATTTATCTCGTCCGTCCATTCGAAATGGCCTTTTCTATAAAATGCCATCTTCTTCTCATTTTTCGAACACACACACATGCTGGCATTTTGCATAGTTATTATAGGCATTCATTTACACATTTATTGTCATATTCAATTTTAGTATTTAATATTGACATTTGTTTTAAACATAAGCATTGGCAATAGGTATAGGCATTTAGACTTTATGCAAATCCTTCAAGGTTTGTTGTAGGACTTAGACAATTTGCAGATTGCTCGCACAACCAATCTAAGGGCAACATTATCCAGCAAGTAAGAAGGTGCTACAAAAATGAATCATGGAGACTGCAAATATCAGGTATAATCGTTCTTTTTGGTATTTCCATTGTGTTTTGTAGCTACTTTGGGTTTTTATCATTTTGATTTCAATTTAATTGATCTAATCTAATATCCAGAAATTACCCTCAGTTACAATATGTATATTAATATCATATTCCATTTTATTTCATGAGTTATGGTATACATA